>JANHGC010010345.1:98056-112287 GCA_027560395.1 Boaedon fuliginosus | reverse complement strand
ATAAAAATCGAATAAATAAATAAAATAAAGGAACATAATGGCATCTAACATCTTTCTAAAATTAGGGCTCACCCTAATCCTAATCATAAACATTTTCTAATTGCACCATTTTTTATGCAAATTCAACATATTACATTACTGCATTTATTGTACAGGTACTCCTCAACTTACGAAGTTACAATGGCACTGAAAAAAGTACTTATGAACATTTTTTCACTTATGACCATTGTAGCATCCCCATGGCCATGTGATCAAAATTCAGATGGTTGGCCACTGACTCATATTTCAGATGGTTGCAGTATCCTGGGGTCCTGTGATCATCTTTTGTGACCTTCTAACAAGCAAAGTCAATAGGGAAACTAGATTCACATAACAACCTTGTTGTTACTAATTTAACAACTGCAGTGATTCACTTAGCCACTGTGGCAACAAAGGTCATAAAATGGGCAAAACTCACTGAACAAATACCTCAGCAACATAAATTTTGGACTCAATTGCAGTTGTAAGTTGAGGATCACATCACTTGTATTACATTGTATTTAGGTTTTTTTGACAAGTAGTGCACCACAAAACTTTTACAAAGAAGGAATCGTTTAAAAGTAATAGTCACAGAGAAAGTATTTTGAAACTCACTAACAATCTTTAAAAGATAAATTAAAACATGTGTCACTTATCTTTAAAATGTCAAGAGAATAGGAGCAAATGATAGATTTAGAAAGGTGTAGGGAAATGCATACCTGTGAAGACAATCATCTGAATAAATGGGGCTGTCTGGGCAGGTTTACAAAAACAAAACTGTCTCTCAAAGAAGAAAAGCTCTAAATCACTAAACATTTCCCAGAGTAAAATCTTGAATTGAGCCTTTAAAACAATATAGAGTATCACCAGAACAGATCCTTCAATATTAGCCAGACATGATTACAGTGCTGTATTCTCATTAAGAGTCACATTTTGTATCTAGTGTAGTAAAGTAGTGTGGGGATGACATTAGCAAATTTTCATAAGACAAAGTCATAGAAGAAAGAGTGAAAGTTCCCAACGAGTCTAGTGTGACAAATTCCTAGGGTTGTTTTACTTTTTGCGGGGGAGAGGGGAGGATATAGGACAGAGCTGTCAAACTCGCGGTGCGTGAACTGGATGCATCATGCGCTGGCCTAGTTTAGCGAAGGGGGGGAAAGTCGCAAAAAGGAACATGACAACATTGTGACAATGCGAATTTGACACCCCTGATATAGGATAACAGTACTCCTAAATATGTTTAGGGAGCCAATTATGTAACATTTGCTTCTGGCTCTCCAAAACCAGCTTATCCAATATTATACTATTTATACTGTTGGAAGAAATATCCTTCTGGGTTCAGTTCCAAGTGGGGAAACAGACACTGGAAACATGGAGGCTGTTTGGAAAGATGCTTTGATGGCGGACAGGATCACATGCCTTGGGTGAAGAAAAAAAGGGGAGAGATTCTGAGAGTCCCTTGGTTTTATACTCTCTCTGGCTTTGATTATTATTTATTAGATTTATACCCCGCCTCTCTTCACCCCAAAGGGGAACTCGAGGCGGCAACAATCACAATAAAAAAAAACATAGTCCTATGTCTTTATTTTAAGCTGTAGAATTATCCTTCAGCCAAGCTGTGATATCTATGCATATTTAGTAAAGATATTTATTAAATATCATTATGCTCTGGGGCTTGGTAGGAAGGTTTAAGAAAACATACTGACAGTTCTGCCACAAAGCTGTATTTGGAGTCAAGTGACTTTTTGAGAAGTAGACATTCTTTTCTACATGAGTGTGACCATTGACTACTGTTCTTAATTTCATGGTGCATAATTTCTATTTCTCTCTTTTCCTAGAAATCCCATAGGGCACAATTATGGAAGCATAATATTTTAAATAAAATCATTTTTCTGAAAGTACCTTTCATACATTTTACTGCATTTTTATCCGCTTGTCATCTTCTTCCAAAGAGCTTAGAACACTATGCGTGGTTTTCCCCATCTTTTAGAAATCAAAGCAGTTTTGTGAGACAGATTGGGTGTGATCTGGATTAAATCATATCTGAATTCTGCATGCTTAGTTTCAATCAAATTTTACACTAGTACTTCCTTTTACACTCTTTGGAAGTGATCATCAATAAACAGATAGTAAAAGGTGTGCTAACCTTAGTCCCTTTTCTACTAGTAGTGTTGTACATGACCTTGAGTGACCTCCTTCTCTTGTATGATTTTCTTTCGTTCATAATGTCAACAATTGAGAGTTTTTGTAGGAGCTTCTGTTGCACAATGTGTAGCTTCAGGATCAATGTATGTGACTCTGGCTCGGAGCTATTTTTGTCTCTAAAGTTCACTCGGCAGTTTTTCTAAATCACTGTTTCTTAATACTGTACCCATATATCTCCAGGTTCTTATGAAAACATGTAAATGAAGTCAGAACCATCATATGTACATTTGTACTTTGGCATAATGTAAACATGGATATTCAAGGTAAATTTCTGAATGTTGTGGATATCAATAATACTGAAGGCTAAGGTAAATAATGCATATTATCCTACTGTTCAACCCCTTTTTCTGAGCATGTATGCATATATAACATTTATTGTATGTGCACATAGATACATACTTCCCTTTGAATGAGGTTGAAACACCAATTTTGCAGATATTATTTCTCCATATCCACAGTACAATGCAAGAGTTTGCTTTCCTCGTCCCCATCCCAGTTGCTAATTCTTTAATCTCTCTCCCTCATCACAACTGAATAAAGAAAATGATATGCAATCTGGTGTGCATAGCTTCTGTTTTTCTCTGCCATTTTATTGGGACACAGGCAGACATCTCTCTCTCCCTGCCCCCAACTCAGCCTGGGCTTTTTTTCCCTGTCTCTTAACTCCACCAGTATAGCAGTGAGCTGAGCATGTGTGAGCTGAGTATCTGGGTGCTCTTAAGGGGGGGGGGCGGCGGCGTGTAGGCCAAGTCTGCCTGTCGCCGGGACTTTTAGTTTGCATTCTGAAGAAAGGAGGAAGGGAAAGGAGGAGGGAGAAAGGAGGGAGAATGTCTTGTTTGTGGCTTGTCAGCAATTGCTTGAGACAAGCTTCCATGTGTGAAAGCTACTTGGCATGAATGCATGGGCCATACCAAGTCTTACGGCAGCAAGAGGGGGAGGCAGAAGAAAACAGAGAGCAGACTGGAGCAGACAATGGGACCTTAAAGTATTCCCCCTAAGTCGCTTTGATGTTGTCCTGGTGTCTTGGTGCCAGGAGACCAAGGGACTTCAGGGAAAGGGAGTCTGTTGCCTTTTCTGTTTATTTGTCTTCCCTTCCCTCCCCCCCTCGTTCGCCTTGGCGGAATGATTCTCCAGAAATTCTCCTCATAACACACAATTTAAAAAGAGAGAGAGAGAGAGAGAGAGAAACAGGGAGAGAGAGGGAGAGAGAGAGAAATTGAGAGGGAGAGAGGGAGAGGGAAAAGAGAAAATTGTGTGAGAGAAAGAGGCAAAGGTAAGAGACAGGCTACAATTTTTCCTTCGCTGGCAACAGGAGCAGCCGCCCCAACGGAGACACAAGCACAAAGCTGGGTTTCTTTGCAGGCAGCCTTGAGCTCTCCAGGCTTGGCATGGAGGGAGAGAGGGGGGCGCACACTCCTAAAGCACCGGCTCGGTAGCTAGCGCAGGCGGCCGGTCCCTTTCGGCGTCTCTCGGAAGGCAGGGAGCCCAGGCTTGGCCCCTCTCTCCCTTCCTTGCGCTCTCGTTCCGTCTGGGATAGGAGTAGCTTCGGGGTTGTTGGCGCTGTTTATTACTTGCAGTTGCGCTTCTGGTAGCCCCGTTCCCCGCCTCCTCCCTCGCCGCGACTTCGGGCGAAGCCCAGGAGAAAAAGAAAGGGCGCGGGGGGGGGTGCTTGGGGGGGGGGAGAGAGAAGGGGAGCGCGGAAAAGCAGGAGGCTTTTCCTTCACCACACCCCCGGCTGCTTTGTGTGTGTTTGTGTGTGGTGTGCATGTGTGTGTGTGTGTGTGCTCACAGCTCCAGACATTAAGAGGTTGCTGGGCTGGCCGCCGCCGCCGCCGCGATCGCCCCCGCGAGCAACAGCCCTCTCGGCTCTGAGCGAGTGTGGCTGCTTTACCCGAGACTGAGACCGGTTCTGTGGCTACTGCTCTTGCTTTGCCCCTTCTTCTTAAAAGCTGGGCGATTGCCCCGCGGCGGGAGCGCTCCGACCGGAGGGTCGGGGCAGGGAAAGAGGGTAGGACGAGGACGGGAGGAAGACGGCAAGGGAAGAGGCGGTCCGAAACTTTTCCCCATAGGGATGGCGATCCCAGCCAGCCACCCCGCGGCTCGGTTTCCCCCCTTGTGTGTTGCGCTAGTTTCAAAGCATAAAGGATCACACGCCCACCCGTGGAATTGCTCCGTGGTACGGTTTTGTTTTGATGTTCTCGGGAAGGTCCCACTTGACACGGCAATGTTTAAAAAATCGCGTTTCAGAAAGCACGTTCACCGTCTTTAATTTAAAAAAAAAAGGAAAGGGGTGTATAAGCTCAAGTGCGTCGCTTGGGGAAAGGACACAAAGCCTTTTTTAAAAATTATTATTGCACTTCCTCCCCCCCCCCCACCTGTTGGCTTCTTGTCTTGTCTACTGTGTCTTTTTGAAGCTTTACCAGGCGATTAATACTGAGAATGAGGTGGGAGGAGAAATTGGAATTTTTCATCCGCCTCTCTAATTGTACATATGTTAAAAAAAAGGGGGGGGGGAGAAAGAGACAGAGAGAGACAGAGATGCCAGGAAAAAGGAGATCATGAATCTTTTGTCATTGTTACATACAGATTGTGTCTTTTTTAATGTAGTGGAAGCATAAATAATTTTGAAGGAAGCTTTATTTTGTGGTAGAGAGGGAGGAAAGGACAATTATGAATCTGAGAGATAAAAACATTTATTTAAGAAATTGAGGTTATTTATCATTTTTCTAAACTCCTTCCCAAATGTTATGGTTTCAATATAAGAGAACTGTTTATTCATACTGTACTGATGCTTTTGTAGATATAACTTTGTGCTTTTAAGGTAGTCTTTAAAAAGCTAAAAGGGCATTACCACTCCCTTAAAAAAAACTACCCTTATTTTGTGTATTTTCACTCCATTTAAAATCGTGATAACATTTAACTGAAGCTTGAAGTGAATTTCCTAAGGTCTCTGCTTTTATCACATGCCATCATTGTAGTATGTTTTATTTGGGGACAAATAACAAGAATTTGGAAATGCATAAAAAAGTCTTGAATGGTACAGATGTTCAGAAGGCTAATATAACATGAGCCATACAGAAGCACACATAGAGAAAGAAATGTGTGTGTGTGTGTGTAGGAGATCATGCTTTCCCAGCCAAGGCCTGAAGGAGAACATTATGTATGTGTGTGTGTTAAAGAATCTAAGCAGGATGGGAGAGAGGGGGAGGGAGATTAAATTGCCTTGAGACCCTCCTCAGTCTAGCAAGGAAAATGGAGGCTCCTTCTCTTTCTGCAAAGTGTAAAGCAGAAATCATGTCCAGCTTTGCTCCTAGTGTTCCTTCCACGTGTATATTTTCTTCGATAGTATTTGTGTTATTAGATGTAGCCCACATATTTTGGGAAACTTTACAATATAGTTAGGATGATCAATAACATCCTCAAGTGGGGCAAGGCAGAATTATAAATAATATGAAATTTAAATTTACTTCTAAGTACAGTAGAAAAAACTTGGAATATTTGGAGGAGTGCCTGTTGGGCAGAAATAGATTAACAACAGAGAGGAGAAGGGAGCATAGTGATAGAAGGCCTGTAGAGGTGAATGTGCTTGCACTACAGTGGCCTTAAATGTAATGCTTTATGTATATCTCTGGCACCAAAACTGCACATTTATCTATGCTATTAAGTATAAAGATTGTATATTTTTCATTGTACAAGTACACATTCATCAAGAAGCTTCAACTATCTATTTGGAGAAATATAGGTGAAATTACATAGGTTAAAATATGCTCTGCAAAATTATACATTATGAAGAAGAAAAGACACAATGGGAGTTTGAATGTAGGATGAAAGGGGGATTCCAGTATAGCCTCAGTTAACTTCATGACCATTATATTAAATATAAATGTTGACATAAAAGTGGATCATTTGTCACTTGTTGAGAATAAAAGTGACACTACTGTTTATGAAAAGGGATTGGTACATTTAACAAATGAAGAGAACTGGGAAGGTAGTGCTTATAAAAAGTGAGTGAAGACTTCAGAAGAAGCTGTGGCATAAATAATGTAATGAAAAAGCAATGATCTTCAATCTCTCTGCCTCTTATGTTAGCAACCTATTGTTGCTCATAACATTTCTAGATATTGTTGCATTTTGTCTGGTACTTACTTGTGTACACTTTTCTCATATTGTTAATACTATTAAATGTGCATCTAATTTTAAGTGTTTCTCATGGATATGATTTGTGTCAGAATAAGCAATCCTCAAATACGAAATATTTCACTTCAAAGACTTCAGAGGTGCATTTTCCAAAAGTTTACTTCTTCCATGATACAGACACTGTTAATAGGGAAAATTAATGTACATGCTAATATTAGAGTGGCTTTTTTCCCCCTTTGCTTATAAAAGCAGGCATATCCTTCATCCCTTCAAAACTATATTGTGATGGCAACATTTTACATAAATACCTTAGAAAAATATGAAAATGTATTATTTACATATTGGAGAAAGTAAGTTTTGTAACTTTTGTAAAATAAAAATATTGAGTAGTGGTACATGCTTGCTTCTTATAGTGCAATATAGCTTTTGGTCCATGAATTTGTTCAGCTAGAATAGAAAACTGTTTCACTAGAAATAGACAGCCAGGCACCAGCCAGGCACCAGCCTAAGAGACCTTGAGTCCTATTCCTGCGTTAGGCTCAAAGCCAGCTGGGTGACCCTGGTCCAGTCAAATCCTCTCAACCTGGAAGCAGGACTGACTGGCAAACCACTTCCGAAATCTTGCCAAGAAAACTGCAGGGACTTGTCCCGACAGTCTGAGGGGTATACGCACATCCACATATCTACACAAAATGTTTTCAGAAATGCTGTTGTTTGTTGGATTTTTAATTTTGATCAACTGGATCAAGATATTTTACTTCTATGTGTTTTTTCTATTTTTTCTCTCTCCAGACTACAATTTTCAGTCAATGCCATCTACAACATTATTTCTGTTTTACAAGTAAACATATACTGCATACCTAAAGCTAAAAACAGAATGGATGTTGATTTCAGACTAATTTTATCCTGATGAAAGCATCTCACAACTTCATTTGTTTCTTTTACAATGGTTAAATATGCCTAAAATGTGGGTTTTAAAAAAATGTAAAAAGCTTCTTAGCTTAGCTAAGTCTATGCGGCATATTATTCCCATTAAGAATTTCCACCTGCTTGAATGTAGCCTGTAATGCTGGCTATCTATTCATGGATCTTTGATGCCCTATTTAATTTCAATCTAGTTTCTATTAGGTAAATCACAAAGCTCAACAACAGTAATGTACTAATTGGCCCCTTGGTAGCAGATTGAAAATAAATGCTGCCAAGAAGTGTTAAGAGGAGAATAAAAATGGAGGAGAATAAAAATGGGTTTCTCTAATGTAGGAAAGAAAGCCCCCGAAAGTATGTTGAAGTTAGCAAGGTCATAAACTGGTGCCATTTGAAAGTTACATTTCCAGAAAAGATGTCAGGATGATACTGCTGTTTTCCTAAAAGTAGATTTGAAGGGAAGTAAAAGGAAACTCTTGTACTAGATTTTATGTCTCTTTACTCTTTCAGAGTGATTGCTCTGACTAGTTCTTCACTTTAACAATAATAAATTTGCTGATTAGTCAGCTGAAATAGAACAAGTACTTCCTTTCCATTTTGTCTGATTTATGTCCTGTTGTTTTTTCAGAAGCAAAAGCAGTCTAGATCATGGGTCTTATTAGTCTTAAAGTTACCAAGGTTGGAGACCCCTGCTCTAGATAGCCTCCCTCTTTCATTCCCCAGCACTATCACAACATAGCTTTGCTTCTGCTAAGAGGGAATGACTGCTCAAAAATCACCTAATGAGTGTCTTTTGCTGCAAGTTGACTTTATTTTATTTTATTTTATTTATTTATTTATTACATTTTTATGCCGCCCAACTCCGTAAGGACTCTGGGCAGCTTACAACATGGATAGCGGTAGCACTCAGATTTTATATACTGCCTATCAGAGCTTTACAACACTTCCCAAGCAGTTACAGAGTCTGCTTATTGCCCCCAACAGTCTGGGTCCTCATTTCACTGACCTTAGAAAAGATGGAAGGCTGAGTCAACCTTGAGGCTGGTGGGATTCGATCTGACAACCTGCTGAACAAATCAGCAGAGATTGCAGTGCTGCATTTAACCACTGTGCCACCGAGGCTTGAACTTACTGTTCCTGTGAAGTTGCTGTATTTACCTTAATGATAGCACTAGATCAGCTCCTTGACAAATTGTAGTCCAGATTGTTAGAATGAAGTGTATCTCATACAGTGGCTTTCTCCATCTTGATGTCCACCAGATAACCATAATCCCTATTATCATTCCTATCATTCTCAGCCAGCATGGGCCTTTTTGCTTGGGATGAGGGATATCTCCCATCAACATACCTGGAAAATACTTTGTAGAAGACTTCCAACATGCTATATCTGAATACACTAGTTCGTAGAAGACTGCCTAAGATGTTGTAAAGTGTTGTAAAGATTGTAGTTAAGACTCTAAACGAAAAGCCAAACCAACAAAGTATCTTGATGTAATGGTCATTCAGCTCTTGTGGCAATTTTATAACTGGAAATAAAAAAAGAGAAGCTAAATATATCATGTTGGCTACCAAGAGTCATCAGGTTACATTGGATATAAATAAAATAAATAGATTAACTGAATACAGGTGGTCCTCGATTTACAACAGTGCATTTAGTGACTGTTCAAAGGTACAGCATCGCTGAAAAAAGTGACTTATGATCATTTTTCACACTTACAACTGTCACTTGATTTACATTCGGATGCTTGACAACTGATTCACATTTATGACAATTGCAGCATCCAGAAGTCATGTAATCGTCTTTTGTGACCTTCTGACAAACAAAGTCAGTGGGGAAATCAGATTCATTTAATAACCCATGTTATTAATTTAACAACTGCAGTGATTCATTTAAGAAATGTGGCAAGAAAAGTCATAAAATGGGGCAAAATTCACCTAACAAATTTGTCACTTAATAACATAAATTTTGGGCTCAGTTTTGGTCGTAAATTGAGGACTACCTGTACTATTTTTTAAAATTTGCAGGAAGAGTGCTGATGGTCATTTGCCTAACGATTTTTATAAATTCATCTGCATAGGGGGGGTATAAATGTAAATAAATAAATAAATAAATAAATGTCTGATTAATATTCTGGGCAGAGTAGAGTTGACAGTCAACAGGGGGTTTTTCTTCTTCTTTTTAACCAGACTGCTGCACCAACATAGTTCCTGTCTAGCAGACATTCAAGCCACAAACTTTGTTATACTGTGTAGAATATTAATGCTTTGCAAAATGGAATGGCCACGTTATTTTGCTCGTCTTCTATTTGCTTCCATTTACCAATATGCATACACATATACAGGAAAAAAGATGATTATTGTTGATGATGTTTGCTCTACCATGTGTGGATATATGTACTCAAATATCTTTGCTGGAGCAGTGTTCTTGTTTTCTGCTTCACTGGGCCTGTGGGAGAGACAGTATGTTTTAGTGGATGAGGGTTAGGTCCTAGAAGTCAGAAGCATTTTGCTAACTTGCGGTATAACCTGAGGCAAGTTAGTAGTACAAGATTAACTCTTTACTTCTTCATTTCAGGCCTACTTTTCAAAACAGGCTAATTCTTTCACACAATATGCATATTTCAATATAAAATATGTATATTTTATAGAGCCAGATGGGTGTGGAAGTTAAAGAGTTGGCCTAGAAACCAATAGATTATTTTAGTCTTGGTTTAGGCATGAAAAACCAGCTGGGTGACATTGGGCCAGTCCCTGTCTTTCACCCCAACTCACTTCATGGGGTTGTTGTTGTGAGGAAAATAGGTGGAGGAAAGATAAAATAGCATTATTTAGATTCCCTTCCTCTCTAGTTCCCCCAGTGTAATTGTTAAATATTAGAAAAAGCTATTTGTTGTTAACTATTATTAATATATATTAGTGTTCCACCATACACAGGCCATTGTGGGAGGTGCATGGTGCATAGATTATTATTTATTCATTTTATTCATTTAAAGATTAAAATAAACATTGAGTTTAATAGAATACTAAAATTGTACTTGTATTAATAATCTGGTAAAAGAGATACATCTTTTCAGATTTTCCTGAACACTGAGAATGGAAGCTAAAGGCAACTCCGGAGGTGAAATATTCAATAGTTGGAAGCAATGCAGGCTCTCTCTTACAGGCAGAAAGATGAATATAACAACCAAGACATTTTAAGGAGGGATTTCCTGCCCATCTTAAATTGTCTTTTAACAGTAACATCTTAAATTGTCTCCATAAGCAAATAAGTAACCACTATAGATCTTTCTTTACAGACAACATGCAATGTCTATATCTTGTGCCAGTTAGCAGCCTTGTTGCTGCATTTTGCATTAACTACAACTTTGGGACATTTTTCATGGAAACTCCATAGAGAGCATGTTACAATAATCAAGATGTAACAAAATCAAGGATAATCACCAATTGAAAAGTGATAAATCTAGTTTACCAATAATTGTGCAAATTTGCTCCTCCGTATTAATTAGCTGTGAATTCAGTGATAATTGAGGATCAAAAAGGCATTCCAATAATAAGAATCTACTCTGCCAGAGAGAGTGTAATCCTATCAAAAATTAGTTGAACCTTGGTCCTTATGTCTGATTTCCTATTTAGTTAACAATCTCCCCCAGAATTAGTGTGGCTATTTTGTATGAATTTAATTTTAGGTAATTTTCTATTACCCATTCTATTAGACAATGTTTAAGGCTAGTGATTACTTTCTTAGAACTAGATAGTAAGAAGCAATAGAGATGGATGTCATCAGCTATCCCAGTTTATGTAGAAACATCATGCAAAGTAAGATAGAAACTTCTGGTACCTTGTTCAATGGTTTAGGTTTTGATGTAGGAGAAGAGCAGGCTGAGCCTGAAGGAGGGGTCAAACACTTCATCAGTTTTGAGTCTCTGTGCCCATAAGAGATGTAAGTCCAGCCTACCTTGTCTTCCATTGGCTCTTATATGCTACCAATTTGTTTGAGAGTAGTTCAGATTCTTGTGGAGAGCTTAAGCTTGCAATAAGCCTATGTATTCATTTGAACTGCCTGGACTCCTGATTTTCTGTGCTTGACAGTTGAATTGTGGTCCCTAACATCATCTAAATTTGCATGTGGATTATTCATTCATTCATTCATTCATTCATTCATTCATTCATTCATTCATTCATTTATTTATTTTGATTTATACCCCGCCTCAATTCCCCGGACAAAGGGAACTCTACTTTCTCAATTACGTGTTTTCTTCTTCCTTTGAATGATATTAGGCTTAGTAATATAAGACGAGTCTTGTTAGAAGAGAATATTGTAAGTTCAGAGTTGAACTGTGTGGTCCTTGGTGTTCTCTGAGCTTGGCTGTTTTTTGTATGTTTCATTACCAAACTCGGTAATATCATTAGTGCTAGAAGGGAGTGATATTTTGCTCTCATTTTATATGCTGGTAGTTTGCGCTGTAAATGTTGGTGGAAATGTTCTTGGTTACCTGAATTCAGTTTTAAACAGTTTAGACAGCTAGTCCTTAACTTATTCATTTAGTGACTGTTCAAAGTTAAAACAGCACTGAAAAAAAACTTATGACCATTTTTTCACACTTAACAACCATTGCATCTTACCCATGGCCATGTGATCAAAATTCAGATGTTTGGCAAGGATACAATTGCTTATTAGATCGGAAATTGGAGAATGAAATTGTTAAAGAAAACATGATAGCATGGGCTAGGAATTTTGGATATTCGATTAATTTGGACGAATGGCAGAAATTATGGGATAAAAATATTAAATTGGTTACAGCTACAGCATATAAGGAAAACTTATACAAAATGTTTTATAGATGGCACCTCCCACCTGCAAGATTGGCAAAGATGTTTCCTAATCTCTCCCCAAGATGTTGGAAGTGCAAAAATCCCCAAGGAACATATTACCACCTATGGTGGACATGCCCCTCAGCAAAGGAGTATTGGAAGAAGATACAAAAATGGATGCAAGAAATAGTAAATGTTACATTAGAGATGAAGCCAGAGATTTTCCTATTAGGTATGATTACTGAAATAAAACAAAAGAGTACATATTACTTAACAACACATATTATTACAGCGGCAAGAATAACATACGCGCAACATTGGAAAACGGAAGATATACCAACGGAAAATAAACTTATTCAAAAAGTTTTGGACTGTGCTGAAATGGACAAATTAACTCTAATATTAAAAGAAAAAGAAGACACAGAATACTTTAACAGTTGGCAGCCGTGGTACAATTGGTTAAAGAAAAGAGGGCAAGAGTAAAAATCTCTAGGAAGAGTATTTGGTGTAATAATCTGTTTTACAAATGTAATAACTATTATTCGTAAACTTAGATTGATATTGTATATATATATATGATGAGAGTTATATAATAACTGTATAGTTTTAAACCAATAAATATTTTTTTAAAAAAAAATAGAATAGACGAGCCCCAAATTTGGTTGGCAGGCTGATGTTTTTGCTTTCTTATCATAGTCCCTAGATATGGTTTTCAGGTTCCTTGTTGTATTGTTTGGCTCAACATGAAAGAGGAGAAACGGATAATAATCAGCGGGCTTGATTATTTTGGTAAGCCTCTCTGTCATATCTTTGACTTTTGTATGTCCTTGTAACATAGCTCCCTTATAGCATTATCAAATCTGTAGATAACCCAAAGATGGAGATAGCAAACATCCTATGAAAATTCAGGAAGTTCTTGTTAGGCTATAATAGAGAGTAGAAACAAAATGAATTTTAACAAATGCAAAATACTACATTTGATAGTAAAATCAAAGGCACACGATGAGTTGGATTATATTGAGCAGCAATACCTTAAAGAGATCTGGCTTTTTGATCACAGGATCACAAGCAGAGGTGGTATTCAGCCAGTTCCGACAGGTTCTGAAGAACCAGTAGCGATAACTTTGACTGATTCAGAGAATCGCCAAATACCACCTCTGATTGGCTGACACTGGCAAATACACCTCTGATTGGCCGACAGCATAGTCACGCCCACCAAGCCACGCCCACAGAACCGATAGTAAAAAAAATTGAATACCACCACTGATCACAAGTGATATGAACTAACAATGAGATCAGAAGTGTCTGTAGACTCCAATGATTTCCTCAAAACTACAAAACAAGTGTTTAGATATTGCTCCATTCTTGCTCTAAAATGGTAGTAATCTGCCAAGTTGAGTTTAGAGAGGAAGAATGTTGGTAGGCAGGATTAGCCACAATCTTACTTTCTAACTCTTGGCCTGCTAACAGACATCTTAGCTTCTGCTACAAGCAAGGCAGCCTGTTGTTGCCTCTTCAGATACAGTTCCAGACTGTTTCATTGCAGTCCTCCAGAAAAATTCCTTTACTTTATGTATTAGATTTTGTCAAAAAAAAAAAAACCTACTTTTTCCAACACATGCACTTTTTCATTGCAAAATAGATGCCACAGTGGAATCTACTGCCAATTAAAATAGGTCCCAGGCCTTGCCTGTTATCTCTATTGTCTGTTCTCTTTATAGGAACTTCCCCTTCAGGGTACTTGATATTGGAGCTAAGAAGTGTTGGGTTACGTTTTTTAGTCAGATAGTTCCCCCCTCTCTGCTTGGCAAAGCATCTCTTCCTCTTCCACATGTGGAGAAGCCAGTTGGCTGCCGTGTCTTTCCTCTGGATCTATTGCTGGCCTTCCCCAGAATACTTCAGCCATCTGGGCACAAGATGGCCAGTCATCAGGTGCCAAATACTGGCTGTTTAATTTTAGGGATACTTTACCCTTAGTGCTTCTAACTCTGTGTTCTCTCCCGTGAGGGGGGTGCCAGCATCAGAATTGTATAATGCTAGAAACCAGCAACAAGGCATACAAGAGCCTCGGTGGCGCAGTGGTTAAATGCAGCACTGCAGTCTCTGCTGACTTGTTCAGCAGGTTGTCAGATCGA
>JANHGC010010345.1:55302-66972 GCA_027560395.1 Boaedon fuliginosus | reverse complement strand
AACTATTTATCACTCCATTTGATATCCATATCATGTCTATCCTACACCATGATTGATGTCTATTCGAGAAAAAGGTAAATTGTCGTTTTCCTGGATTTTTAACTCTCCATTCATCTTGCATACTCAATTCTTCCGTCATTTGAGTAAAGGATTTTGGCAAAGTTCTTCTTTCTTTTTTCAACACTCCTGCCAAGTTGTAGTCCATTGTTTATTGCTTATAGCATTAAAATCTACCACAACACAAAGGTCTTCATACTCCAATTCTAGTATCTTTAAATGTACGTTTTTGTAAAAGTTGTCTTGTCCAGTATTGTCCAGTGCATATATTGCAACAATCAGTATTTTTTGTCCATTTATATTAATTCCACCATCAAGATTCTTCCTTCCTCAAGGAAGGAAGATTAAATTTCTAAATGATTTCCTAAGAAATCTCACATTGCACTACCAGATTTTTCCAATGCCTTCATCAGGAGTGCAGATATAATTTCAGGTAGGTCTTCATCTCTTTCTTCCTCTACGTTCTGAAAACGAAGGAAAAATTCTGATTTATCAAATTCTAACATGGTGATAAGCCTATCTTTCTCCATGTCTGCTTGCTGATATTTATCGTCCATGTCTTCCACCTTTTTTTCAATTTTCTCTGCTTTTTCTTCCACTTTGTTTACTCTTTGGTCATTTTGTTGCATATTTTGCTGCAGGTTCTCCACCTTGTCACTGACTACCTTTAGTTCTGTTCTCATCTGTCCCACCCAAGACACTAATTTTTCCATATTCTCATTTATTTATTTTTTCATTTCCGATTTCATCTCATTTGCATCTTGTTGCGACATTGGTTCCTGTTGTAATAGACCACTTATTGTGGTCTGTGATTTTGGATTTAAACTGTGTGCCGCTCCTGTGACCTTAGACAGTTGCTTGGACATAGTTTCTTTTTCTATTCCGTCTCTTCCAATATGTAATCAAAGGGAACCTGAAATGTAATCCACTTGGCCCCAAAATGCACCCACCCCTTTTCAAAATCTTGACAAAATTAATCCAATTTGGCCCACAAAATGCACCCCTCTTCTCTCTCTTCCCCTCCTCAAAGGGAAAAAGGAAGGAAGGGAGAAAAAAGAAAAACTTTTATAAAAGGAAGAAAAAAATTCTTTTCAATGGTCCACACTGAGGAGTTCAGTAAAAACTTCAAAATTAATCCAATTTGGCCCCAAAAATCCACCCAGAGTCCAAAGTACAATAAGAGAAGAAGGAAAAAGTGTCAAGAAATGGCAGACATTCCAGTTCCTCAGTCTTTAAAAAGGAGAAAAGGAAAAACAAATTATGTCCTTTAGGGGGGTATTGTGGTATTGAGAGCCCTCCCCTAACAACACTATTGAATTTTGGTGACTCAGTTACTTGAGATAGAAAAACAGCACACAAGTATATAAGCCGTAAAGTAGACAACATAGTCTTCTTAAAAATTCTCAAAAAAGAAAAAAAATATACCATTCCAATCATATTCAGATGGAATGAAACATCCTATCTTTTCACCTTCCCAATTGCATCCCTCGGGCCACTTAAATAATGCTAAGTGGAGCTCTTAGTTACCAAAAAGTAGCCCACTTATACAAAAAAGCAGGAAGAAAATGCATGTTTTTGCTTGTTTTGTCCTGCTGATAACTATGACTGTGCTATTCTAGGAAACCTGCCTAGAATTCCGCTTTTGGAAGAATTATTTTGAAAATTTTGGATTTATATTTTCTTTCTACAGTATTACTTGTTCTTTATAGATGAACTAGTAATTAGTTTCTTGTTCACTAAATGGTATTATACAATGTGGAATGCAATATAGCCTTTGCTATAAATTTTTGCCCTAAAAATGATCCACTATCAGGATTAAGATTACTATTTCTCTATGGTTTTTTTCCCCATGTGAAAATAACTGAGCTGGTCTCCCAAGAGTCATAGCCGTTAACAAACTGCCTAAGGTAATAGGTATTCCTCATCAGCTTTACTCCTTGGGCCTAACTAAAATAGAAATACAGATGAAGAAATCCAGGGTCAAGCTAAAAATATGCAATGCCTTAATATAGCCATTTTATTTTGCTATTGCTCAAGGGGGCATTTTCCTCGCTTGCATTTTAAAAGTTGCATATTTCCGTTGATGACATGGTCACACAACTGTTCATTTATTGCCAAAGCCTGGAAAATACGATTTCTAGCTGTATTTCCTTCTCTTTCTCCCGGATATGTAGAAAATTAAAAGCAAGCTTGTTCCTAATAGAACAATGGCATTGTAATTATTTTTGCTTTGTAGTTAAAACAGGATTTGTATAGCCTTATTCTTTGGAATTGACTTTCTGCCCTCTCAGACTCAATAGGATAACTCGAAGTGGCAAGCAGGTAACTTTTTAACTGTTTCTAAAGTATTACATGTTTCCCCTTAATTTCTTCACATTATCTCTTTCAAATTTGAACGAACATATTTCTGCATCTAGGAGTTGATCCTGTTTAGTTCTGAACTGTTTCATCCCATTTTTTTAAGGGAAAGAATTACTGACCAACTCTTCTCAGAATTAAAAAGCGTCCAATTTTATGTTATCAATGCTATGTCCCACTTTATGCTTCCATGAAGAACTAGGAACTCAATTTGAGTCTTCCGAGTATTTTTAATTCTCATGATTTCAAATTTGGGAAAGATAGACTGGACTAATAACGTCTAATCAGAAATGTTTTTACATATTCATTAAACCAGCAATGAGTAATGTTTTATGGGTAGAAGCCACACCTGAGTTTCTTAACCTATTAGTGGGCCAAAAGTCTTCTGGTGATACAGTGATTTCCAGCCTCTCTCTTTTTTTTAATATAATTTCTGAGTTTAGAGGAAAGAGTCAGAGTGAGGATGGGAATGTTTCCTCTATAAAAACGCTTGTATTGTCTTTCCTATCTTCAGTTCTGTTTTAGGTTGTTATTGAAAATCACCAAACCTGAAAACATGGCTAGAAAAAATGACATATAGAGATGAAACCTGAAATATTCCTACTGGGAATAATACCTAGAATATATAGTAAAGAAGATACATATTTAATGGTTCATGTGTTGACACCAGCTAGGATTGTATTTGTGCAACAATGTAAGGGATTAACAATACCTAACAAGGAGATGGTAATAAATAAAATACTAGAATGTGCAGAAATGAATATATTAACAGTATGTGTTTTATAATTGGTTGGAAAATAGAATTAGGGGAACTGATTGAAGAAAGATAAGAACATAAGATAATATAAAGTTTTATGATTATAGTATTTTGTAAATTAGATGAGGATAGATAATAGTAAGAATATATGAGAAATGGAAATGTTATAGTTAAAAATATAGAAATGTATATTGATCATTGAATTTATACTATGTACAATACCTTGCAGCACTAAGTCCGATGTGTGGACGATGTTTTTTTAAAGTAACAAAAGAAATAAAAAAAATTTGACCAAAAAAAAAATACCAAGCCTAATTTGGGTGATATGAATTTAGGTCTATTCGGGGGCTCACATAGACTTGCGGCTGCTTATCCCACCATTAATTTATATATGGTTCATCTATTGCATGTGCATGCAGGTCCCTGTTTTGTGGCATGTTTTAATGCAAGAAAAGTGCCTCTTTTTGAAATGGTAAAGGTTGTCTTTCCTTGCCTGTGCAGGCAGAGACAATGCTTCCATGAGGGCTGTCATCAAAGAAACTGTACAAACAGATATATTTGTACAGTCTGTCAGCTGGAGGCCACAAAGTGGCTCCACCAGCCTTGCAAAGGTCACAGATGCTTTAACGTTTCAGGGACAAATGTTCCACTAACACATTTTTCAAAGCTTCTCTTTCAAATGTTCTTTATAGTCCTGCTTACATGCATTCATTATCATGAAAAAAATTACTGAGTTTAATCAGTAAAAAAATATGTTGCTTATATGCCTACATACCAGTATATATCCATACAAATATATCTGTCATGCTGTTTATAAGGTAAGAGCAAAGCTATGGAGAATGCAGAAATGGAGGGGAAAAAATAAGGTGACATAATAAAAGTATGAGATAAACAGAAAAAGAAACATGGCTAAATGTAGCTTATACAATAATCATTCATGATATTTCTTAATGGCTTACTATTTTTATTAATCACTAGCTGCTTACCCGGCCACGTTCGGGTTTTTTTTATTTGACTGGCAACTTCCTTCAATCTTCTTTCATCCTACCTTCCTCCCTCCCTCCTTCCTTATGTCCCTCACTTCTCCACCTTGTGTGTTTGTTCCTCCCTCCCTTTCTCCCTTCCTCCTCCCTCCCTTCCTCCCTCTTTCTTTAGCTTATTACCCAGCTTTGCTCGGGTATTTATGTATGTATGAGTGCTCCTCTTCTTCCCTTTCCTCCTCTTCCCCCTTCTCACACTGTGCTCATCTTTCCCTTCCTCCTTCCCTTCCCTTTGTGCTTTCCTTCATTTTCTGCTTTCCTTTCCTTCTGTGTTCCTCTTTTCCTTTCCTACCTCCTTCCCTTTTCCCCTTCCTTCCCTTCCCTTCCTCCTTCCCTTCCCTTCCCCTTCCCTTTCCTTCATCCTTTCCTTTCCTTCCCTTCCCTTGTAGGAGCAGGCAGCCTTCGGGCTTGGTCATGGGCCAAAGTGATTCCAGCCCCAGTAGCTCCAACATTTTTTCCACCTCCTGATCACTGTCCCACAGGCAGTGGGGTTGGAGTCCCTGTGCTCCTATAGCAGCTGCCCGCCTGTCAACTGGTTCCCTTCCGTGGTGTGGCCAGCGGCGGGATGAGGAAGAGAGCAGCTGCACCACCGTCTGTGGAAACCTTGCAGGGCTTGCCTGGGGGGCAGGGGGAGACTACTTGTGGGGAGACTAACACAGGAGGCTCTGCGGGTGTCTGGGTGGGGAGCGGGAGCAGTTTCCCCTAGGAGAGGGCTCTTTCTTGAAAGAGGTCCCGTGAAGGGGCTGAAGAACCGCATGGGGAACCCTTGCAGAGTAAAACCCTGCGGGAACCCTTTTGCAGCAGCTGGTGGTTGGAGGTCCTACAAGGACCTCTAGAAAACTTTCAGGCATGGCCACCGGCCGTTTAATAGGCACATACATGTTGTTCCAAAGGTGGCAGGTGCTGGCTGAGCAAGTGAGTAGTTACAGCTTCTCCAGTCCTCTGGCTTCACGTAGCATGGCTGCTGCGGTGAATATCCCTTCCTCCTACTATATCCCACATGACACTGGTTTTGTGTTCCAACCACTTAAGATAGCAACCATGTCTTTTGGGGTCCCCCTTCCGCCCCCCTTTCTTTTCCTGCTCTGAATCCCCTCCATCTATGAGATCAATCAGTTTGTTTCACGCGTATCTCCCTCCAGTTCACGCGTATCTCCCTCCCTCTTTGATAAGCATACTGCTGCCAGCTGAAGCTGTTCGAAAGCACCTGTTTAAACATAGCGCCTTGTATTTAAATCTGCGCGTGCGCAGTGGAAAGTTGTTGCAAGTGTCCTCTTTGTGCCCCCAAAAAGGGGTCAAAAATGCACCCTACCTTTTCCAGACCCCGACAGTGCATTTCTTACTATGCTTTTCTAGCTATCTGGCAAGTTTGAGGTTGATTGGTGCAGAATTGAAAGTTTACATAAAGCACATACAAACACACATCCGCACTCCACCTCTCTTTTATAGATATAGATTAAGATTTTGTCAGAGAATGAAATCCAGGTAGATTTTGTTTCCAGTATTCAGTGTTAAAGAAAAAGTCTGTCAAAGAAAAAAGTTTAGACTGATGCAATTTGCCACAAACACATGCTAGCTCATAGTAGGTGGTTAAGTATGAGCACTTGGATAAGAATGTTGCATCTGCATAAAGACCTTCTATGAGAGTTGTGTGATATGGAGTGAGATGTTGATTGGTGGACTTCAGGGAAGTGGCAGTTTCCCAGGAGGGGGCAGTTCCAAAGGGAGGGCCCAGATAAGAATGTATTCCAGAGCTGGATAGGAGACAGAGGAACAGAGTTATAACAGCCATTCCCCAGAATCTCCCAGAGCGCTTCCATTGGGGTGAGAGTATGTTTAGCCTGGCAAGATTCTGTCTATTGAATGTAAACAAATAAGAACTGAACTTTGACTGGACTATTCTATGTCATTCTTGAACCTGACATCATGCCTAGCATGCAGTAGATATCTACAGTATTTGACAAGGCTATAATTTTCCAAGTCTTCCTTCCACCCTGTTTGAGGAGGTCAATCTGAGAATTCCCCTCTCACAAGACCTTCTCAGGAAAAATAAAAATATATGCAAGCATATGTTGAAAAATATTATAATATCAAAATCCTACCAAACAGCTGTGAGAAGCATTAGTGGCGCTGAATGTGTTAAGATTTAAATTTTAGCATGGTAAATATTGATAAATATAATCCAGACAAATAAAAGCTGCTTTTGGGATCCTTCATAATTTTTAAAAGAGGAAGAGGTCCTGAAAATTTTTTTTTCAGGAACACTGATAAAGGTGACATTTTCTCTTCTCCAGGCTTCTATGGCCTCTCAATCCCTCAGAGTTCTCAAAGATTATGAAAGTACAGGCAGTTGCCATTCTTTTACTGACCGTTCAAAATTGCAGCAGCTCTCAAAAAAGTTACTTAACAAACGTGCCTCACACTTAAGACCATTACAGCAATCCTACTACCATGGGATCAGAATTTCTATGCTTAGCAACTAACATGTATTTAACAGGTACTGCATCCTGGATTCTCATGTTTGCCATTGTGGCTGTAACTGCATATCCCTAGTTACCTATGTAAGTTCTTTCAGTATCTTGGGAAGTAGTCTCCCTGGCCTGGAAACTTTAATTAATTTAGGCTAAATTCTTTCTTACCATCTTCTTACCCATCCTAAGCTACAGTTCCTTCCTTCCCCTAGTGGCATCACCATGCTCTTCTTTTTCAAAATAGGTTTGCCTTTTCACTTTTTTTCTTTTGGCTTCATCTTATTTTCCTAGCAGTACATTTATACTTCCTATGGATTTCTCTTTACTTCTAACATAACTTAAGAACTCTGTTATTGTTGTTGCTAGATTTGATATTTCTTGCAAGCCTCAGTTCATTCTTTGCTTTAGCTTTTCTGCCAGAGATCCTACAGAATATGTTTTTTCTGTGTTGCTCCCCTTCCTTTATTTCCCAACCATTTCTTTTTCCCTTAAAAGTTTAGAAAGCTTTTCATGTATTCAAGCTGGGCTCTTTGTATTCCTTCCAATTGTGCCTTCAAAATCTCATTTTGTAGAATCTTCCATCCTTGTATCTGTTTTGTTTCTCCTTTTCTTATCCAAATACTTTCAATAGGATTTTCATGTTTTGATTAATACCTTTGCAAGTTAGCAAGAAATATAAATATTTATCTCTAATACAATATCCCTCACTTTCTCTTTTTTTCCTTGTGAATAAATTATAGCCTTCTAATGCTGTGTGTGAGAACACCATTCCACCGAATTTCCTTTCTGTACCATATCTTTAATGTTAGAAATAGAGGCATGTTAGAAATAAAATGAAATCCAAAGAGAAAGAAGAAACACCTGAGATTTTGAATATTACTAGAATCTATCTTATATTGTCCTGCAAAATTTTGAAACCCCATTCTGGTTTCTTGTTTTGGGTTGTGACTTTTTGGTCCCACTCTTGACTTCATATGTGATCCTGAACTTTTACTCCCTTCCCTATTTACAGTAGTTCTAGTTTAACATTCTGCCAAAAGATTGGTGAGATACTTGTAAAACATTTCCTTCTCAGTTTTTAATAACATATATCAATCTATTTCCAGGAAAACTTTGGGAAAGTAGCATAGGTCACTGTTATCAAATCCAAGTCACTTCTCAATAAATAGCCAATTACTGACTTTCAGGATCCCCTTTTTTCTTCTTGCACCGTGATTCTCAACTAGTAGGATGAAAACATTTTGCTTCCATTTTGTTTACCTTTTTGCCCACAACTCTTACAATGCAGAAATTCTTTCATGGTCTTTGGCTGACCAGGTTCATTTATCCACACAGAGGTCAAAAAGAAAATATATCTGTTAGGGGCTGTCTAATGTTGGCAATATCTGTCACATTTGAATTTTTCCTGTATATAGATGGTAGTATATGTCCTGCAGGATAATAATGAGTCTGCACACAACAGATTTGGTTCCTCTTAACAGAGAATTACTTACCATACCCATGGCATGCCCTTTCCCCCAATTTACTCTTATAGGACTTCAATCCACAGAAGTTTGTTCTACACTGACTGATGACATGATTTGCTCAGATAGCTGTGTAGTGGGCTTATTTTTGAGGAGGGTCTTACTTTTTTTGAGGGAGGGGAAGAACGCACCATCGGACTCAAAAGCCAGGGATCCTGCAGGCATCCGGGCACATAAAGGCCGCAAAAATCCCCGGGCTTATTTTTGAGGTAGTAGTAATATTAGGCCCACCCCCCAAAAGATTAGGGTTGGTCATGTTTTTTTGAGAAACAGGGTACTGTGGAGATTAAAAGAGTTAGGTTTCATATCAACATGAAGATTATTGAATGGTGACATAAGATAGATGGAAATGTCATCCATTTTCAGATTCTCCAAACTAAAAACTATGTGTGATTCAGGCTCGTGAATCCCATGTTATCATCATGGCTGTGAACACCATTCTTGAACCTAATTCCAAGATACAGAGATTGGGAGCCTCCAGCAGCTATAACTGGATAAGAATCAACCCCAGCCTAGCTACAAGGTTGAGAAGCCTGGGAAATATACTGTCTGGTATCATCCTATAATTGTACTTAAGACATAGTCATATATTTACTGAAAAATATGTCCTTCTAATATTTTAGATCAGGGGTGTCAAATTTGCAGCTAGGGGGCCGGATGTGTCACATGCTAGCCATGTCCACCCATTTTAGCGAAGGGGGAAAGTCGCGATACATCATGGCACAATGTGGTGATGTGAGTTTGACCCCCCTGTTTTAGATCAAATCTTATCAGCACAGGATGGCAGAAGTTGTCTAAGTCATTTGGAGGATACTTATATTTGCAAAACCTACTCTCAGAATTATGTTGTGGTTTATGGGTAAATGTAAAGAACAAAATTACCTCTAGAAAATGAAAGTGAGACAAGGAATTAAGGAAATATATAATGAAGTGTTTTCCAATTTGAGACCACCAAATGTATGGGGATAATAATCCCTGCTAACTTTATTGGGCATGGCCTTTTGCAAACCTAATTAGATTTAGAGATCCAGGGAGATTTGAGCAAACTAGGCAAGAACCATTATACAAACCAAAGGTCTGAAATATTCCCTAAATTCTGGGAAACAAGATAGCATTCAGAAGAGATTCAAGAAGCTCCTCTCTGATTAATTGAATATAAGGGGAAAAGGAGCTCGAGTTCCCCATTTGGGTGAAGAGAGACGGGGTACAAATCTAACAAATTATTATTATTATTATTAAGGATAAAGCCGAGTCACCCCTGCAAGATTTTGTTGTTATGGCAGATTACAATAAATTATAGTTCTAATCTTCCTGTAGAGTCTGTTGTTTCCTGATTTAGTTTTTGCCTAAAAGGGCTGACAGTGATTGTAGTCTTGCATATACTGTAGTAGGCATCCAAGTTAGGCTGGAGAGTTGGAACAATATTTCAGTGGCAAGAAGAGGCATACAAAATACAAAGGATGAACGGTAGCTCTTGAAAATTCATTATGACCATTGTAGTTCATGGATCACTGTAGCTATATTCAATGAACAGGCTAGATTAGAAGCTGGCGTATTGAATCAACGGGAGCAGGTGGATCTCCCTCCCTTCCCCCCTTTCAGTTTTCCGTAGTGGTTTCACTTGTAATAACAATGGGTGAGGTCCACAGGTCTGTCGGAAACGAAATGGCACCACGCTCGTAATTTCAAAAGGATCGAGTGAAAGCGAACATTTCAAAAGATGTGCATATCGCGGGATTATGCGGTAGGGCCAAAGAGTTTGGTGAGCGTGAGGTAGGTTGGCGAGGGCACCAGCGGGCGAGGTGCAAGAGACCCGGAGTAGCGGGAGGGGGGGAAGGATCCAGTGTATGGGAAGCAAGTCTGGAGCGACGCGAGGGGCTACTTCTTTTCCCCCCTTAGCTTTTCAGACCCTGTAAAGCCCGGTTCTGTCTGCCGTCGCGATAATAAGGGACGCGCACCCTTTTTCATGCAGGTTTGCTTTATTGAGGCGGGGGGAACCCAGGAGGAGGAACGCGCGCTGCTCGCCAGAGAGCCTCTTTTTGCCATGAGCCACAAGCGATGGGGTCGCCTTACCTGCGAGTTGGGAGGCCTCGAGGGGTGGGAACCGAGCACGCCCTGTGGCCCGGGCTGGGTGTGGTTTAGGTTGTGGGGAGCTGCTGCTCCCCAATCTCAGCTGCCTCTCTTGTCGAAGGGAGCTTTCGGCTTGGGAGGTGTTAGCCTGCCTGCCTGCCTGGGGGCTCTTTCTACGGAGAGAACCGGGAACTCTTGACTGAAAAAAACCCGCCGCGGGTCTCGCAAGATACTTTTTGGGGGGCTTTCGATCGGTTGCAGCGAACGTGCTGCATCCGGAGCGACGGTGAGGAGTCCGAGGAGGAGATTGGCGGCGAGCGAGAGGAAGAGCCAAGGCTGCGTGTGTCGCTTTAAAGAAGGCGATTGGGCGACTGTAGCTTTAAAAGGAAGAGGCGGTGGAACGAAAACTACCTTGAAGTATGGGGTTGGCCTATGCTAATTGGAGAGGCGGTGCCAGGATGAATGGAAGGAGGTAAGGGCGGTACGGCTTACCGCCGAGGAAGGGCCTGTGTATTCTGCTCTGTCGCTTTAAAGAACCAGTCGATACCATTACCGGGGTAGAAAAAGGGGGGGGGAGCAGGTCTTTCCCCCCGTTCGCCTCCTTTGAGACAATACCATTTCCATTGCTGGGAGAAGAGGCCCTATGGGTTGAGGAGTGAAAATGAGGGAGTGAGAAGGGGACGTTCCATCGATTGGGTACGGCGGGGGAGTGACGAAAGGCGGTTTCATTCGATTGGGTGTGGGGGGGGGGGAAGAGAGAGAGAGAGAGAGGTAGAGGGGAGATGGGCGGTACCATGTGGAAGAGGAGGAGGGAGACTTACTGGCGGACAATGGAGCCTGTGTGTGTTTATGGGAAGGGAGCGAATTCGCCCTCGCCGGGGAGAGTCGCAGCGCCGCCCCCTCCTGCCCGGGGGTGAGGGGTGCCCCCTGGCCGGGCCAGGCCAGGCCACCTCCGCCCTTGTTCAAGAGAGCAGTGAGTGTGAGAAGGAGAAACGGAGGAGGCTCTGCACGGTGCCAGCTCCCCTGGAAACTGCGGGCCATGGGAGGTGAGGAGGGAGGCGGCGACGTGGTGGTAATGGGTGGGTGGGTGGCCGGGGCGGCGCGGGGAGACTGAATAACTGCGGGCCTGTTCGGGGGAAAGTTTCAGAGTTCGGGCGGGGGGGCTGGTCAAATAACCCGGGGCGGGAGAGCCAGCGCGGAAAGCGCGTGGGGGAGGGAAGAAAGAAGACTCCGTAAGGCGGGAGGGGTCGGTCTTAGGTAAAGCGAGGCTGGGGTGGAGGGGCAATTCCGATTACTCTCCCAGAGCCTTGGGTGGTGGGGGGAGGAGAGGAAGGAAGGAAGGAAGGAAAACGGGCTTTGGAGGAGGCCGAAGACAGAAGGCGTGACCACTGGAT
>JANHGC010010345.1:39562-50027 GCA_027560395.1 Boaedon fuliginosus | reverse complement strand
ATCTACTAGTGCGATCAAAGCCGTCTCAGTGCTGTACCCAGGCCTGAACCCAGACTGCAAGGGATCCAGATAATCAGTTTCATTCAGGGTATGAAGGAGTTGGAGCGCCACCACCTTCTCAACAACCTTCCCTAAAATTGATTGTGGACTGAAAGGGCAGCTACTCGACCCCAATAAATTAATTACCATGTTTCCCCCAAAATAAGACTCTGCTTTATATTTTTTTGAACTCCAAAATAAGAGCTTGGCCTTATTTTCGAGGCGTGCCCTGGCCGGGCTCATGGCGGGCTTTGATGATGGGGCTGGGCCCAGGCTGGAATCACGTGCCCCGACGGCTGGCCTTGGGATTGCAGCTGTGCGGGTCCCTGCTCAATGCCTCAACTTCCTGCCTTGGCTGCAAGAGTGGTGGTAAGAAGGCGGTGATTGACAGTGATCGGCGCTCTGGTCCGTATTGGGTTCGGATGAAGATGAGCATGGGGCACGTAGTCTGCACTGGCTGGCTCATCAAGTTGCCCCCCAAGAAGCTCAAGTGGTACGTGAGTCAGGGCGAGAACAACATCCATCCCACATCCATCCCACATCCAGTCCCTTGCCTTGCAAAGGCTCTTTCTCCCACTCCCCAAGGAAGGGCTGGTGGAGACGAGCCTCTTGGGCTTTTGAGCGGGAAGCTGGCTGGCTGGGTGTGCTTGCAGGGAAAACCAGTACTGCGACCCCAGCCTTCTCGGGGTGTGTGTGACTGAAATGGTTGCTTTGGAGGCAGAGGAGGCATCTTGGGCGCCGCCTGGCTTTGGTGCTTCTTTGACCCCCCTCCCTCGACTCCCTCCCCAAGCATCCTGGCTGTCACCCAGTCCCAGGGCAGTGAGTGCCTCTGCCTGTTACACAACCAGGAGCTTAAGTGTTGTTTTTGGAAAGAGACGCCATTGTGCATCCCTCGGCCCCCATCCGGCCTTTCTGCTCTGCCGGGTTGCTGGCCAGGGGTCCCACCCACCTCTGGACCAGCCCACCTGTCAACAGGTTGAGCATGGCTGCCCAAGGACTGTAGCAAATACCTTTCCGGCACCTGCCCTATGTGGGGCGGGCCACATGGGTCTTCTTGCCTGCCTTCAGCCCAATTTGCCCTGCTTGAATCCCTTTGGACCTTCCCCCCCCCCATACTTTTTTAGCAGGGAGGGGAATGGGAAGAAGAGCGGAAAGGTGACGGATGCAGGTCACTGGCTGAGATCAGCAGGCTGGATTCAGTAATCCAGGTGCACCGCCGCCTCTCAGGAGGAACAGAGAGAGGAGGTGCTGCAAGAGCCCATTCCTCATGTTTTTCTCCCAGGTGGTGGTAGTGTGTTTAGCTCACTGAATCTGGCCTGCCAATCTCGGCCGGCGATGGGGAGTGGCAGGTGGGGCGGCACAGTAGCTACGGTTTGCTAGAGCGGCCTCCGCGAAGCTATTCTGCATGGATGGCAGGTATGTGTAGGGCTCATGGGGCATGTTCCCCCTTTCACTGCCTGGCCTCAGCTCACCTCGTGTTTGCGCATGTGCTTCAAAGGCCTTCTTTTCAGGGGAGGACTTAGTTTAACACATGCGCTCAAAAGCCCAAGTGGGCTTATTTTCAGGACATGTCCTATTTTCAGGGTAAAAGGGTCTTCAATTGGTCATTTTTCCCCATTTCTCTTATTTTCTGTTTCTAAATAGGACAGGCTTATAAACAGAAAATATGTATCTTCAAACACAGTCTTGTCCATAGGTATCTGCAAATTTAAGGATTAGATGGAAGTGGCAGATGTTAAAGTTAAAAGTGCACATAACTCAATCTAGCAGTTGCAAAAATACTGCTTGATTAATAAATTTCCATTTTTTCATTAGAGAAATCGATTAAACCCCCAATGACTTGATAATGCTTCATAACTGAATTTCAGTACTTTACTAAAATTTTCAAAAGTACTCAAAGTTAGTATTTTCTTTAGCAAATGTTTTTGCTTGTTAGTATCTCCCACGAGATTAGTTGTATGTGGTTTTATATTTGATATTAAGTTAATGTTTGATATTGATATCATATTATTAATTCAAAATTTGGCCTCCAGCTCTTTACCCTCTAAGTTGTCTTTCTGAAAAAGACACCTAAAATGTCCAGGAAAAAATGAATATTGAATCTCCAGTTGGAGATAGGACATTTCAACAAATTTCAACAATTTCAACAATAAATAGGAATGCTGACTGTCAAATAACACTTGTTCAAATATAGCTTGGGTGAATTTGTGTCCATTTTCCTTTTCCAATTTCTGTAAATTGTATAAATGACATTCAAAACAAAACTGATGCATATGTTGCATCTACATATACATCATACATATATGCCACCTCGAGTTCCCCAGATGGGTGAAGAGAGGCGGGAGATAAATCGAATAAATAAATATATTACTGTCTGAAAATTAGTTCCTTCCAGATCTTTTGTCTTATTTTTTGTTGCCAGCCATGTTGATTAAGTGTATCAGATTCCCACAAAGAATAATAAGAACTACATTAATAAGTTCAAATGTAACCTGGGAATTGATAATATTGGTATATCGGTAGGGTTTTAACTATAGCTTCCCAAATAATTCTTGCATAAACCAGTTCCCTAATGTGAATTCCTTCATCTTTTGTAGTAACGATGATATGGGAAGCTCTTGAATGTATCACCAGCTTTATCATCTTGTGGTGAGACTAGTGGAATTAACTAAATTACAATAAAAAAATTTTCAGGTACAATTGCAAACCATACTTGGAATAAGACCATATTTGGAATTATGGTAAATTTGTTATCCAACATTTATATCTTTTCACATCTTAAATATTTTAATTTTAATTATTTTTATCTTCAAAGAGATCTTGAATAGTCAGCAAGTCATCTTTAATGACTATGATTTTTCTTTTGTTTCTGGCCTTTTACTGTACCCTTAGTGTTTCATTTAATTTATTTAACATTTTATGCTATTGGTGGTTTTACTAGTGATCAAGGATAGTAATGAATTTCCCCCCGAAGGTGACTTACTAGAATTCTACCAGTTATTGGTCTAAATTTGTCTTTCTAGCCCTTTGTCTCCCCTTTTTAAAGATTGGGACATCATTTATTATCCTCAGGTATTCTTTATTTTGCTCAGGAAGCTGATGTTATGATACTTTTATTTTGAACAACATAATTGTAATTTTTTTTTGTAATATTGTAAATATTTTTTCTCATAATATCCATTGCTAGTGAGCTTTAGTCTTTCTGATATAATTGCTACAGTTTTAGGTTACATCTATGTATTGATCTTAACTCTGGAGTTGATTTGGATTTGGAGGCAAATGGTGCCAAAGTTCACTGAAATAAATATTCCCACTTTAGTGACTTCAGAGTTAAAGGGAGAACATTGTTTCATAGAGCACCTACTACATATTGGCAAATCCTTAATGCAATTCCGTATTTTTCCAAGATGCCATCGTAAGAACTTTCTGCTATAGTATATGCATATCTATGTACATATTGAAGTTTTTTTTTGACTCTGAAATCTTTCATAACCCTACTTGTCTCCATTTCCACTATGTGTCTTTTCGTTTTTCAGATTTTCACTAAGCATTCTGTGTAGCCTCATTGCGTCCCCTCCCCCCATTTTACATTTTTACAGCATCAAATAGACGGTAGTTGTCCTTTTCCTTTTAGTATCTGTCTTTCTAAAGTCTCTTGCCCATCTTCAATTCCATTTTCCATTATCTTCTCCATCATGGAAGATTATTTACCATAACTCTATTAAAGTTTACATTATTGAAGTCCAAGATGCATATTCCGCTCTGCTATACTTACATTTGCAAACTTTGCAAACTTTTAATATCAGAAGAATTCCAGAATTATGTGATTATTATTATTATTTTTTACAAAACTTGCTGGCAGTTTCATTTTTGGAAAGACTCATTTTTGGTAGAGATAATCTCCCAACAATATATAGGTAATTAAAATCTCACGTTATATCTATTTCATAGCTCTTTGAAAACTCTTCAGTTTCAAAATAGTGCTTTTTTATTGTGCAGAATCTCTCACTTCATTTGAGTACAATTTGAGTAGGTTCTCACAGTGTTATTTTAATAAGACACTGTTACTAAGCAACAGATTGTGGTTTATAAACCACTGTACTTGGCTTCACAGTTAAAAAAATTAAGCCATCGTGGCTTAGTGTTCTTTGTTGAAACAGTTATAGGCAGTTCATGAATTACGACCATTCGTTCAACGACCATTTGAAGCTATGGCACTGCTGAACAAATGATACTTATGCCTTGTCCCTAAAGTTATAGCCATTGCAGCTCCTTCATGGTTATGTGATCAAAATTTAGCCATTTGGTAGCCTGCCTGTTCTTAAGATCTCAGGAATGCTATAACTACTCCCATCCCCACCTATTAGTCCCACACCTGAACTTTTTTTCCAATGCATTTTGTCACCCTTGCTGTCTTGCACTCTGCCACCCCAGCTGACCTTTACTGTCTTCTTGTTCCTACTGCCAATGAGGCATGCCCAGCCTGATCTTTTCCAAGGTAGTTGCTAGCTGCACAAGGCTTTCTTGTCCAAAGTTGGTAGGGCAGTTACCTCACGGGACCTGGGAGAAAAGGCTGCCTATGGCCAGTAGCTGCCTTCTGAAAGGTCAGCAGCAGGAGCAAGAATATGATGAGGATCGTCCAGGGTGGCATATTGGAGGCCAGCAGGGGCCTTGGAGCGCTGGATAGTGAAGGCTTTGTGCCATACTTCTGGGCTAAGAAGAGGTGGCTGGGCATTCGAAGGGCAACTGGGGCTTTGCACCACTGCGACTTCCTGGGGCAGCTGGGGTTCATCCCATGCCACACTGCATTGCTGGGCCAGGCAGGAGTGGCTGCTGCTTCACATTGCACACTGCTTCCAGCATACCAAAAATCCCCTAAAACACAATGCGGAAAACAGCCTCAGAGCTGCAGTTATGGGGCTGCTTGTTACCTCCCAAGGCACAGTGCGAGGCAGCCAAAACTCTGTGTGTGTGTGTGTGTGTGTGTGTGTGTGTGTGTGTAATAGGCAGTTGGGAGGAGTTGAAGGGGGAGGCAGAACCTTATCTTATAACAGGAATATGCAATTAATTTTCTCAAGGGGCCACTGGAGAAACTGGGACTGCAAACATGTATCTTTAAAAAAATTATTTTAAAATATAACAACTTTCAAGTTTGGAATACATGAGTGCAAATAATTGATCGTTCATGGTTAGTTGTTTTAGATTTTTTGAATTGTGGTCTGCACTGATGATCAGCTAAAATACCGCTGCAATCTAGCTTTCTTTTTTGTGTTTACTATACCAACTGAGTAGAAAATAACTGCGGTTTGCTTTAAATAAGAATGTAACAATTTTCTCCTTGCCATCAATATGAATATACTTTATTAATGGAATAGAGTCAATGGGCAGATCCACTCTATAGTTTGTGATTGTGAAAAGCCACCAAGACAGAACCTTACAAACCTCAATGTCTATTATGTAATCAGCTTAAGTCCAGAATTGATGATTCTTTGGGATTTCTATGGATAAGACATTATCCCATTTTGTAAGTAAGCATTCATGTGGATGCAAACATACAAAGTATTTGGGGATATATTTGTGAGCCTGTAAGCCCCGACGTTCCCAGTGTCCCTCTTTGTGTAGTCAGCCATCAGTTTTTTATACATTTATTGTAAGAACTGAAAAGGTTATCTAAACATGTTCAACTTGTATAGCTTCAACAGAACCATAGTTGGGAATTCTACCTTATAAAAATATATAATTGCACAGACCCAGTAAATGCATTTAGCTGAATGATCTCATAGAATTCTTTTCAGATCTTCATAGGGAAGGGATATCAAGTATTGCCACAACATTGAGGGATGAAGGTTATATGATAAAGGATAACCGTTATCAGATAACCTCCATTCCCCAATGTTGTAATATCTGATATCTTTTCCCTATGAAGATCTGAAAAGAGTTCTGTAACATCTCTTACAGGTTACATTCAGACCTTTGCCCAAATCCAAAATTTCTACTCAATACTGTACTCTCATATAGTAATGAGAATGTCCAGAGGAACTCTGTTGACACCCTTAATACAGGATACATTATACTCAAGTTATTCAAAACCAAGCCAATAGCACAGCTTCTTTGTGGTGTCCAGGTGGGCGCCTTTTCAATTTCTTATCATTAGAACTTGTACAATCCAAATTTCTAAATTAACCTGACAAGTCCCAAAATGTGTGTCTAGCACTATCCTGCAATTAGAGACAGTATTCTGCAATTAGAGACAATAATCATGAAAATGGAGGTAAGAGTGTGGATGACCATACTCAACTATATCTGAAGAATGTTTTAACAATTTTTTAACTATTTTATTAATTTAACTAATTTTAATATATAATGAATTGTTTTTGTATTGTTTTTTTTGTTGGGAGTCCTTCAGGAATTGGGAGGGCTAAGAAATTTCAACAAATAAATAAATAATAAATATTTGCTCAGTTTATTTTCCCCCACTTGGCCTTGCCACATTGACTATGAGAGATGGTTTTTAATTTACATGGAAAGAAGCAGTGGCATCTAAAAGGTCATCCTGTGTTTCTTTCCAAGTCTTCTACTGTGGATGGTTATAATCATGCCAAAGCACTCATTAAACAGAATGTAACTGACACAAAGCACCAATTGGATCTAGTCAGAATTCCAATCTTTATATACTTAACTAAACTCAGAGAGCCTAAACATCTGAAGGCCTTTAATTTGACCCAGTGCCATGCTGCCTTCTCAGTTTTTCTTGAAGTATAATACAGAAAGATTCCTTATCTGGAAAGACAATGCCCCATAACTCTGGACCCACAGAAACAATAGAGCATGTCCTCCTGCTGCGCCTACATAGCAGACACATTCATACTAGGCCTCATCATACCGTTACTGCATAAATACCCAAACAACACAGGACAATTGTATATGTCCATGTTTTTTTCCTATACTAATCCTTCCACAACATACAGTGTTACCAGGTTCTGCACAGTAGCCCTTAACATTCATCAGATATGGCATCACCTGTGCCATAAAATTAGGCTTCATGAGCATCTAGTTTGCCATAGTATACTCCTCTGTAATTTGATTATCTTCACCATACTAAACTCTATTCTCTCCTACATCCATCTAATGCTCCTACCTCTTTTTAAGATTCTTTTAGGGTCTTGTTTTTATATATATCTTCTGTTTTAACAACATCTAGTTTTTGATTGAAAGTACCCTATCTTCCTCCCGTGGGTCTATGACTATATTAAAGATTTGATATGTGTAGAATGTGAGGTAGTGGGATAAATTAGGTGTTTAGTGTCAAAAGCTAGATGGTTTTTATTTTTATTAAGACATTTATAGATGACTACCCTGTTTCCCTGAAAATACGACCTCCCCTGAAAGTAAGACCTAGCTTGATTTTGACACGTACGCCCAATATATGCGTGCCCCTAAATAATAGGTTAGTCAGTGGATGACATCCCCCCAAAATAAGACCTGGTGCCTTTTTTGGTGGCCAAAAAAATATAAGACAGAGTCTTATTTTGGGGGAAACACGATAGGCGTTGCCCGGGTAATTTTTTATGAGAATGGCATCTTCCTTCCTTCCTCCCCCCTCCCTCCTTCATCACTTCTCTTTCCCTCTGTCTTCCTCCCTCCCTCCCTTTCTGCCTTGCTCCCTCCCTGCCTGCTGCAGCCTACAATTCCCAGCGTTCTTTGCACGATTTGCAAGCCTTGCCTCTATTGGCTGGACAACTTCCATTGCCTGGAGCCCTCAGTAGAGCTTGGCAGTGAAATGGGGTGGGAGGGCCACTTCGGCACCATTTTTGTGGGGGAAAGAACTCAAAAACCCATTCGTGACCCCCACAGTGGTTGTTGCCAGAGGGTAAGGTATATGTATGCCATGTTTGGGCCAGATTTGTACTGGCGTGGAAGAGCCTATTGGGGACATACCCACACACACACACTTTTCTTTTATAGATCTAGACTAGATGGACATTCTGTTTGCCTAGTCCCAAATACTGGCAGTCAACATTAAAAGGTATTTGTACTATAACATGAGCTAAGTGAGCTTCAGAACTAGATGACCCAGTTACATTATTTCCTAACTAAAGTAGGAAATATAGTATTTGTCAGGTTCCAGGCCCCATATGGTTCTAATAATAATATTTTTAATTTTAAAAAATATATTGAGAAACTGGTATTCTGTAAAGTATCTCTAGAGTAATTTTTAAAATTTATTTACAAGAACGCTTGTGGGTTCTTTCTTTCTTTCTTTCTTTCTTTATTTGATTTATACCCCGCCTCATTTCCCTAGTTCTTCATCAGGTCTACAGGCATTTTTAGAAAATAAAATTAGTGGGTATTCAGTACTTTGGGAAAAAGAAAACCCAAACAAGGTGAATTGATAAAGACATCATAGACAAGTTGGCAAGTTTAAGACTTGTGGACTTCAACTCCCAGAATTCCTAAGCTAACATGACTGGAGAAGGAATTCTGGGAGTTGAAGTCCGCAAGTCTTAAAGCTGTCAGGTTTGAAGACCCCTGCCATAGACAATAAAGAGAATGGGAAAGACTGGTCTCACCAATTTGTCTATTCCCCTTTTTTCTGCTTCTCACTTTTTATGTGTCTCCAACTTTGGTTTTCTAAATCTCAGGGTCCTGATCGCATTCTATATTTTTTGGGGGGTGTTTGAATCTGGACTGTCTAGCATTGTGCTTTCTGTCTGGTTATACGATGATGCTTTTGTGGAGGTTCTGTTACTAAAATAAAGATGGCTTGTGTATACAGCCCTTTTGGCTGTCGCAAGGTATCTTTTTGGAGTGTGAATGGTTTTTTTCTTCTTCAAATGAGTGCATTGTTTGGAGTTCATCCCTATTTAATAGTTTGAGTTTCAATTTAATTTTGTTAATTTTCTCTGTCCAAATTCAATTTGGATTTCAGTATGCATGTAGGAAAGATGCTTTATTTTATTGATTTTTTTCTTTTATTCCTCCCTTTTTTAATTGAGTAAGATGTTTTGCTTTTAGAACACAAGATAACTGTATTCTTTGTTCTTTCTTAACATCCCCACAAGTTTGTTTGGGTTTTTTAAATTGCAGGGTGGATAATTTGTCAAGTAATGCATCCTGCTGTTATGTTTTGTTTCCAAGGTTATATTAAAATTATTTCTCTTTTTTCTTTTTACTGTGTATTCTTTTGTCTCGTTTCAGAGAATCTTTATATATGTGCAGAGGGATTCTGAACCCTTCTCCTGGTTGATCAGCACAATGTCGTGACACTGGAGTTCTGGTGAGCTTCCTATTGCACTAAGGAAAGTGATTTAAAGAATGGCAGAAACACCAGGTCCAACAAGTGTTCCTAAATATCATGTGAAAGTAGAATAAGAATATTGAACAAGATTATTATTCTTACTTTTATTGCCTCTTCAGTCCAGTGTTTCTAGGAATCATGCAGAATTCAACAATTATTAAATTCGTTGTTGTTAGTTGCGAAGTCGTGTCCAACCCATCGCAACCCCATGGACAACATTCCTCCAGACCTTTCTGTCCTCTACCATCCCCCGGAGTCCATTTAAACTTGCACTGACTGCTTCAGTGACCCCATCTAGCCACCTTCTCTCTGTCGTCCCCTTCTTTTGCCTTCAATCGCTTCCAACATTAGGCTCTTCTCCAGTGAGTCCTTCCTTCTCATGAGGTGGCCAAAGCATTTTAGTTTCTTCTTCAGGATCTGGCCTTCTAAAGAGCAGTCAGGGTTAATCTCCTCTAGGACTGACCAGTTTGATCACCTTACAGTCCAAGGGACTCGCAAGAGTCTTCTCTAGCACCATAGTTTAAAAGCCTCAATTCTTTGATTCTCAGCCTTCCTTCCTTCCAATTACATTGGAGGGATTTAATTTTATAGGTTGGAAAGCTGTATATTTCATTAAATAACTTGGAAAATGGAAAGTGGTGCCCTATATTAAGTTTGGTTAGCATTTCTAATAATTGTCACAGTTGTTTGCATTATCATCTTTATTATCTGCTTTGGCTTTTGATTATCTTGTATCATGAATGATAACAAATTCCAATGGCAATGTAACCAAGCATATTATAAATGTGGGCAGAGCTTATCTAGTTTAACTGCATATGCCCATTTTGACTTGATAGGCTTGATACTTTGAATTCTAAATAATCTTTACTAGTTTAATGAATCTGTAGAAATGGTGGTAGACTTTAGGAGAAACCATACAATCACCTCTTACAATACTAAACAACTCCATATCTACAGTGGAGTCCTTCAACTTTCTAGGTTCTATCATAACTCAAATTTAAAATGGACTTCTAACATCAAAAACATCATCAAAAAAGCACAGCAAAGAATATTCTTTCTGCGCCAACTCAGAAAGCTCAAACTGCCCAAAGAGCTGCTGATTCAGTTCTACAGAGGAATTATTGAGTC
>JANHGC010010345.1:20316-39462 GCA_027560395.1 Boaedon fuliginosus | reverse complement strand
ATTTACAATTCTTAACAGTCCTTCCCCCCCCCCCCGATATACTTAAATGGAGGGCATATTCCATTGGCCAGTAACATGATACAGAAAGTCTCAGTGGCTTCCTACCAGAGGATTCTTGTCTCAAAAGAAAAGGTCTATCTTTCTGTATATGTGAGGGAGGAATGTTTCTTCTTTCAAGAGAAAAACCTTCATTTTTCAAACATTTAATAAGGAGCAGCTACTGAATTCAGAACTAATATATTTTACAAGTATAAGAAATTCATTTTATAAGGTCTGTTTATATTTATCACAGGAATGATGCTGCTGAATTTGTAGAAGTTTAGTTCATGTATGAATCCCATGGCCTTTTCTGTAGAATTATTTTTAACCCAGTATAACCTGTTTGCTACTGCTTTCCATGAATTCAGTCTGCAATCACACAATTAGCCTAATTAAGAGTGTTGATGCTGATCTTTAAAGCCCTAAAGGGCATAAGGCCAGAATGCTTAAAGGCTTGTCCCCTTTCATTCTAGACTGCTGTCTCCTTAAGTTCTAATGGAGAGATCTTTCCACATGTTTTGATTGGGTAAATTATATTCTCAGAATTCCCAGCTCCAGAAAGCTTAACTGGTGGAGTTTTTTAAATGAAGGATTGTTCTTTAGAAAACAAATGCACAAAGTACGTTGAGTAGCTTCAGATGCTACTTGTCTGCTTGTGGTAGGCATGCCTAGTAACTAAACAGTATGAGTTTGGTTGATGGGACTAATTATACTGCCCATTAACAATTAGCCGTGATGCTGGGGATGCTTTTTCTGTTGGCTCTTTCATTGATGTTCTGTGGCTTCCAGCTCCTCATGCTCAACGCTATAGAACTGTGTGAGCTAGGGACATTTCTATAATAGCAGCATAAAATCAGTATAAATCCTATAATAGTAGTATAAATAGGCTTGGCCAGTATCCAATACTTTCTAGTATCGAATATCTTTCTAGTATGTATTCATGTGTGCAGGGGTATTTCTCTAATTAAATCAAGTATTTGTTTGTTAGATTGAAATCCTGTTTCCTGTTGGAAGTTATATATCCATTCTTTTCCCATTTTTCCTTCTAAACATTAGAATAGATTGGGATAATTGATAAGGTAACAACCATAATTGTTACCATAATAGTGATATTTTCCTTGAATGCTGTTTAGTTTAATTTTTGTATCTCTGATAAGATTTTTTTTTTAATTTATTTAAGATTGCCTGTACCCAGAATTATTTGCTGGGATGGACGGCCATACAAATTAAATAAACCAATGATTGGCCCAAGGTCAACAAGCTAATATAGTAGACTTGAGTCTGCTTCTCTCAAGTTCTACACAAGGCATCCTACAAGGCACATTGGGAAGTTGTTTCTAGTTTGATGCCCACAGATTGCATTGATTTGAACCTCTTTGCCTATTTGAGGCTTGGTACTAACTATATTTTACATTCAATCTATACATATAACTAAGTATAGACTCAAATGGACAATACCAAATTATTTTTATAAATATATGGTAAATTTGTATGTTGTTCTTGGAACACTTGTATTTCACTTTAAATTAATATTTTAGAAGATTTTATCTTCTATTAGGTTTTCTAATTATTTGTTTGTTATTGTGTAAAGTATGTTAGAATAATCTTGAGGGACAGAGGAAGAGATTCTGCCTAGGAAATGATCAAATAAGATAGAGGAGACCCTGGAGTTGGTTAATACTCAGAAAGAATTTTTGTGAAGACCCACCTTAATGGATCAGGTGGTTAAAAGTGAGCACAGGAGATTTCTAATATCAGACTTTCAAGATTCTGTTATTGTAGCCTTAGAATAACATTGAATTAGCTAATCTGGTCATGTTTCCTGTCTGGTTTACCTGGGAGGGCAGACATGTTGTTTATAAATCTTATCTTTGGTTTATTTGAGCATTTTAAATTTTGTAGCCATTATAAATATTGAAAGCTGTTCTTCAATAATGTATGCATTACAGTGTCTGAGTTGAATTTTTAATATTAATCATAGATAGTCTTCAACTTACAACCACAATTGAGCTCAAAATTTCCACTGCTAATCAAAGCAGTTGTTAAGTGAGGTTTGCCCCATTTATGCCCTTTTCCCCCCAGAGTTGTTAAATAAATCACTGCAGTTGTTAAGTGAATCTGACTTCCACTGACTTTGTTTGTAGGAAGCCAGCCTGGAATGTTGCAAATGGTAATGATAACATCCTAGGATAGTGCAACTTTCATATACATGCCAGTTGCCAAACACCTAAATTTTGATCATGTGGCAATGGACTGCTGCAATGGTCATTAAGCGTTGAAACCAGTCATAAACCACTTTTTTCAGTGCCATTGTAATGGCCACTCAATCGGTGTAAGACAATGACTGCCTATGGTTTGCTTAAGTGCCAACAAGCATGTTAAGACAATGGAACCATCTTTCCCCAGTGAGATTGGCCTGCCCCACTCATGCTGACAAAAGGGCCTTCATTAGCCAAGGAATATCAGCTGTGGAATTCAGGAGAATAGCCTTCTCTACCACAGCTCCTGCCCTTTGGAACATCTTGCTACAGGAGATAAGATCCGCCTCCTCTTTAACCTTCAGGAAAGCCCTATGGCAACTGGCATAAAATCACAAATGAGAAACTACTGGCTGGAGGTGGTTGGTACACTAACAGAGAAGGTTAACTCAACTCTGTCTTCCAAACCTTTGTTTTAGTTTGTTTTAATTTTTTTGTAGTTTTTGTAATTTTTTTATAATTTATAAATGTGTTTATAACTGTTATTATAAGTTGTTTCGTCCTGATATAAGCAGCTCAGAGTTGCCTAAATTGTGAGATGGACAAATAAATTTGATAAAAACAAACAAACACAAACAAACTTTGATGCAAATGCCCCACAGCTTTAGGAACCAGTAGTAGCAGTAAAGCAAACTAGAACTTTGTATTTTGAACCTACAGTATATTTTCCCCATTGACCTGTTCGCTTTATTTTCTTTAGTTTGCCATTTTATAAGCCTGAAGCAAGAGCTATGTTGTGTACTTAATTTTTTGCAATATTTTATAATTCCCCCCCTGCTTTAATATTTAATAATAGTTGCACATTGGGACAGTGCTGATTCTTTACATGATATCACTATTCAGTTTTTCAGTGATCCAGGAATTTCTTTTGTACTTAGACTTTTTTAAAAAACCCTGTTTATTATAATGTGTGATATTTATTATATATATTATTTGGTGCAGACTACAAGGAGCAGAAGCAGCTGCTATCTTTGCTGAACCATGAAAGTTGTTTTGTGTGTTACTATTCCAAACGTTTTGTGAAACTTTTATTTCTTCCAAAGCTTTCAGCTAGATCCCATATTGCTTGTGATGTTCCCTTGCTTCAAGACTTCTTCTAAGTAACATCAATACATTATTGTGTGGAAGGAGGACAGTTCCTTTAAGTGAAAATTCTGATTCACTTAAATTAAATTAAAAATAGGCTGTTGAAGAAATCAAAACTTAACTCTACTCTTCAAAATAGAACTCTCTTCACTTGTTTCTCTCTAGATCTTGGTTCTGCTGAACATACAAAATCACAAGATGCGTCACATACAACACACTCCATGGTTCCTTCAAATAGTTCAGCTCCCCGGTCTTCCACACCGTCCCATGGTCAGACTACAACTTCAGAACCAGGAAGCATACAGAAGACTCCATCCAAAGTGGTCTATGTTTTTTCAACAGACATGGCTAACAAGTAAGTGGATCCATTTCTAAATAATAATTTTATTACAAATTAAAATTATAATGATAAAAAAGTAAAAAAATGGAATAAAAAGAAAAATAGAACTGCAGAAAAGAAAAAGAAATAAAAAGATAATGGAAAAGGAAGAAAAATATAACTTACTTCCCCCTTCAATACAGTAAATATAAACAATTTTAGTGGTTTATTTTAAAATACAACAAATGATCTGTTTCCCATATCCCATCTCTTATGAACAAATCCTTAATATCTCATCAAAACCTGATCAATAAAAGTCCATTAAGTATTATTAGAAATAACATATTTATTTAACCTTAATCAATTTTATATTCCTTCCTTTTACTTACAGCAATCTGGATTTATTTTTGTTTTTTGTTTTGGTCCCTTTTCACAGAATTCTTCACATCTTTGACAAATCTCCTTTGTAAATTCAATACAGGAAAATTAGCAAGGTCTTTGTCAGGCACAACCCCAAATATGATAGTAAAATCCAATTGAATCCTATTATTTATTTGCTTACACCTAATGAACATAATATTGCCTGAGGAAAACTATTACCTTGTAACCTTATACAGTCAAACCTCGGTTCACGACCGCAATCCATTCCTGTACTGTGATCACGAATCAATTTCATCGCATTCTGAAGTGACACTGCACATGCGTAATTCTGCGCATGCGTGGAAGGGAAAACTGCACAGAAAGGAATCTTTCTGCGCCATTCTTGTTCGCCACCCGAATTTTTAGTCGTGAATCGATTCAAAAATCGGGTGGATTTTTAGGTTGTGAACCAATTTGTCCGTGAACAGAAGCGTTCGCGAACCGAGGTTTCACTGTATATATATCCTGAAAGATTCTGGACTGTGGATACCCTGAACTACTTCTTCCCTCCTCCATCCAGCTCAGGACTGCATAGTCTCTTAATTTGGGCTTCTGTCTGAAATGTATTGCTTCTTCCCTAGGAAACTCTGGTGCTACTAAGATTTACCCCCCTTCCCCCCAGTGCACATTCTATCACAGGTTTCTTTCCATAGGATAATCTTCATATTTTGATTATTGCCGTCCTATAGAATAATGCCAGATTTGTCTTTTTGCAGGTTGTTCTTAAATGAGAAGTGACAGCCTGTCATAGCTTGCCTGTTATAAATACATCTGGTGTAATTATTATCTATAAATCTATCACATGTGTGGTACACATTTTTCTCTGTTGAAGTAGGTTTATTGTAAGAAAGCTAAAAATACTGTTCTGTGAATATTTGATGACCCCCCTCTATATTCCAGTACAAGATATAAACTGATAACTTTACCATGGAAGGACAGTATTAAGTTTAGATTAACATTTATTGTAGAATTTGACTGAGGAATGTGTGAAGGGATGCAAGCACAGATGGAAAAGGAAAAAAGGCCTAAAGAATGGAGATTTCTGAAGAAAATGGAATTAAATTAGTGAAAAGAAGACTTATTAAGACCTATACTGTAAATGACTCAAGACAATGGGAGGAAGGCCACCACATCCAAAATTGTGTTGTATCAGTTGAATGTCCTACCTTCATTGATTAAAAAGACAAGAGTTGAGACTTCAGTTATTATGATTCAAGGTGAATCAGTCAGTCTTTGCATCTGCAGATGCCAGCATTCAGAGAGTGATTCAGAGTCAGCATGAGAAGCAACAGATGACAGGAATATACAGTTCTCTTACCACTGTTCAGCAGGAAGGTTAGAGGATGTAGCAAAAGGAACCACATGAAGAACTGCAGAGGCAAAGCAGCATGAAAGGCTCAGGAAGTGGAGGACTATGGTCAGGTTATGGACCAGACACATAGGGAAACAATAGGAGTTACTAGGCAAGGACTGGTTCAGCCTGGTTTTGTTCAAGTAGTGCAGCTCAGAACATTGGATTGCTGGGAGGAAGATTGGAGGAAAGGGGGAGAAGTGGTAACTCTCTGAGTGGAAGTAGAAAACAAAGATTTCCCGTTAGATTGAGATAATGTGGGGGCTAACTTCAACCCGCGTGAAAGCTGGATGGAAGAGATTGGTCAGGGGAAATTATATTAGAGGTAGAGACAGATTAATTTAAAGGTTGGGTCAATTGCCAAGAAAGGGAGAGTCTCTGGAGAGAGATTTGTAGTGGCATGTAACCCTTGGGAAAACATGAGAGGGGAAGGACTGTATAGATCACTAGAGGACCTGGTAAAGAGGAGAGGATCATGGTTGTAATGAGAACAAAAGTTTGGTGGGATATGGGCAAAATGGAAAGGGCTTTGGAAAATTATGGCTACTTTCTACTTCTGTGATTTCTTCCCCAAATCTTAAGTCAAGATGTTTAGAACTTGGGATCAAGACAAATGTCAGGTCCACATGCAATAAATCAATCCATTGTGAACAAGAGGGCAGATACTGATATTACTCATAACTGGTAAGGATGAGTATCTGAGATGCGTTCACTTGAGTTTCTGGTGCTACATTAGTCTTCATATTTAGGCAAGGAGGAGTGGCAGTCATTTTCTGTGACACCGTGTGAGAAGCTCTATTTTGTGTGTGATGGGAGGTAAGACCATGTTTGTGTGGTAAGGGTTGTGGGAGAAGCTAGGAATGTTACTGTTCTACTGTTCAATTCCAATTCAAGTTGCTAGCACTTCACTTAGCAAGTGAGTTGGTTGTTGATTGGTTGTTGTCCCCCTGATTCTGATTGAGTTCCATCTACTGTCAATGAAGCTGGACTCTAAAATTCATGGCCATAGACTGGTATGAAGTTATCATGTGTTTAATCAAAGAGTTACACTAGATTTGGTCTTCAACTCAGAACAGATGGCATCTGTTGGTGGAAAACATTTCTTTTAGCAGCTTGTCATAGATTATTCCAATTACTTGGATTGGGTTAATCAGGCCCAACATTTTCTGTAGAGAGAATGGTCCAATTAAAATGGTCTCTCTAAGTTCCTGATGGACTTGACAGGCTTATAAAGGCATTTGGAAATTTATGAATGATTGAATGGAAAGTTCTGTTGGGCATAAGGTTAAGTTTTGGAATGCCGAAACAGTGCAAATGCTTGGTAGGATTGCTCCTGAGTGACTTTTTCTATTTGTTGGTCCTAGGGGATACTTTAAGGAATTCCCTAAGATGAAATGGCAGAAAAGATACCAAGAATGACAATATAGGGGGCAAAGTGAACATAATTGAATGCGGATACAAATTTAGCTCTGAACCATCATTGCAGTGCTAAAGGGATTAAGTGTTGTTACTTCTCTACCATTCTGCATTTTTTAAATGACCTGAATCATGTTGAGTAAATTTGGGTCGGAACCAGGAATGAGCTACTGTGAAGGCATTTGTGGATAGAGTTATTAAATTTTGCACAGTGTTGGGTTGGGAATGAGTCTAAAGAGTTGACCGAGATGATGCCCTTGAAATTGTGAATCTCCGACTAGAATCCTTGGTAAAGTTACTTCTGCTATTTGTGAACTTGATCCTATCTCGGCTTGTGTAGCTAGTATGAATGTCTGAATGTCAGTAAATGCCTTTTTAAGAAATATCTTGAAAGTTGTGCTGGTATGACTCCTGCTTAAGAGGACTTTCCTGAATCCACCCATGTTAAATCCACCTAGTCATCATCTTTTCCTTTTTAGAGAGGTTTGTGACAAAGGATTCTGGAGCAAGATTATCAACACCTGTTTAGTTCTAGTCATAAAAGTCATATTGCCTGCTCTCTATGGCAGGATTTGGATGCAGGGAACATGTCTTCTCTCCAAGATTTATGCGTATGAGGGAAAACATAAGATATGGCACTGGATTTGTAGAATTACTTGATTATAGGTTCCTTTGTCTGACATTAGCTACTAGAATCTATTCAATTGGAGCAAGCAGCAAAACATGTTTTTTGATATATTTATCAACTGTTCTTTTGGGCTTTAAGAATTTTTTATGGCAGAGAAGAACATTCTAAATGATGTCTGAGATGCATCTGTTTTGTTTTCCTCAGGGCGGCAGAAGCTGTATTGAAGGGACAAGTAGAAACCATTGTCTCTTTTCACATTCAGAACATCTCTAACAAGGCAGAACGAAACAGTGTATCCTTGGTAAGTAACTTGATAAATGGGAGAAGAGAATGGAGGATAGAAAGCTGGACAGAAAATTGTTACATATTATTTGTATTACTGTGCATTTTTTCCAGGTCCTCATTTGCCAAAAGAGTCAGGCTTATTTTCTGTAGCTTGATTTGGGTGGGTTACTTTTTATTTTGATTCAGGTAGAAAGAAGGTTCTGGCAGACAGGAGACATAAAAACATTGTAGCCCAAAATAAATTCTTCACCTTCAGAAGTTGAACAAGATCAGATGATAAAATCTTATGTTTGTGAAAGCCATCTTTGATCAGTTTCTTCTTAACAAGAACCATGTGAAATTCTGTTTTCTTCAGAACACTCAGCTTCCACCTCTCCGAAATGATACAAAGCCTCAAGTTCCATCACAGCTGCCTACTTCACAAGAGCAAACTCCTCCCCAGAATGCAAAAATGCAGCAGACTCCTCCCATTCCAGTCCCAGCACCAGCACCTAAACCTACTAGCTCTTCTTGCCCTATTGACCAAGACAATCCTGGCCTAGAAAGTAATGTGATACCTGCAGGGAGTCCTGCAAACTCCACTCCTCTACAAGCTGAAGGATTTGGGCAAACTTCAACCCCCAATAATCGAGCAGTTAGCCCAGTTTCCCAAGGGAGTAATAGTTCCACTGCAGATCCTAAAGGTCCCAACCAACAAGTATCTGGAGGAGATCCACCAAATATGGGTGAAAATCCAGATGGGCTATCCCAGGAACAACTGGAGCATAGAGAACGTTCGTTACAAACTTTGCGAGATATTCAGCGAATGCTTTTCCCAGATGAAAAAGAATTTGCTGGAGGCCAAACTGGGGGGTCCCAGCCAAATTCTGCAGTTCTGGATGGTCCCCAAAAGAAATCTGAAGGGCCAATACAGGCAATGATGGCCCAGTCTCAAAGTTTAGGTAAAGGACAAGGACCCCGGACAGAAGGAGGGGCTGCATTTGGTTCCCAAGGGCACAGAGACATGCCATTTTCACCAGATGAAGTTGGTCCACCATCCATTAATTCTCAATCTGGTCCTATTGGACCTGACCATCTGGATCACATGACCCCTGAACAAGTAGCCTGGCTGAAATTGCAGCAAGAGTTCTATGAAGAGAAACGGAGAAAGCAAGAGCAAGTTGTACAGCAGTGTTCCTTACAGGACATGATAGTTCACCAGCATGGGCCACGGGGGTTAGTTAGAGGCCCACCACCACCATATCAGATGACCCCAGGTGATGGCTGGGGACCTGGAGGCCCTGAACCCTTTCCTGAAAGCATAGCAATGCCTCACTCACTACCTCCAAGAGGCATGGCCCCCCATCCCAATGTACCTAGCAACCAGATGCGACTGCCTGGATTTTCTGGAATGATAAACCCTGACATAGAAGGTCCCAATGTCCCAAACACCACAGGTAGACCTGGGCTTTCAGGTGTTCCTTGGCCAGATGATGTGCCAAAAATTTCAGATGGCCGCAATTTTCCTCCTGGGCCGGGTGTGTTCAGTGGTCCTGGACGAGGGGAGAGGTTTCCAAATCCTCAAGGTTTGCCTGAAGATATATTCCAGCAGCAGTTAGCAGAAAAACAACTAGGACTTCCTTCTGGCATGAGCATAGAAGGAATTAGGCCTGGCATAGAGATGAACCGGATGATTCCCCCTCAAAGACACATGGAGCCTGGCAATAACCCCATCTTTCCACGTATGCCAGTTGAGGGACCCATGAGCCCTTCTCTGGAATTTCCAAAAGGAATACCACCTCAGATGGCAACTAATAGAGAGTTGGAATTTGGGATAGGCCCCAGCAGCATGAAAGGTGATGTGAATCTGAATGTCAGCATGACTTCCAATCCACCAATGTTACCTCAGAAAATGAGGGAAGCTGGAGTGGGTCCAGAAGAAATTATGAAGATGCGTCCAGGTGTCTCAGAAATGCTCCCCACTCAACAAAAAATGGTTCCTTTGCCATTTGGTGAGCATCCTCAACAGGACTATGGAATTGGCCCAAGACCTTTTCATCCTATGTCTCAGGGCCCAGGTGTTGGTCTTCGGAATCATAGAGAGCAAATAGGGCCTGACCAAAGGACTAACAATCGTCTTAGCCACATGCCACCACTACCTCTGAACCCCTCCAGTAACCCAAACAGCCTCAACACAACTCCTCCAGTTCAACGCAATCTTGGACGCAAACCTCTGGATGTCTCTGTTGGGGCCAGCCAAGTTCATTCTCCAGGCATAAATCCACTTAAATCTCCCACAATGCGCCAGGTTCAGTCTCCCATGCTTGGTTCTCCTTCTGGAAACCTCAAGTCTCCCCAGACTCCATCACAGCTGGCAGGGATCCTTGCTGGTCCAACTACCGCAGCTGCAGCTGCTTCAATCAAATCTCCCCCAGTTATGGGTTCTGCTGCCGCTTCACCTGTCCATCTCAAGTCTCCATCCCTCCCTGCACCTTCTCCTGGATGGACTTCATCTCCAAAGCCCCCATTGCAGAGCCCTGGAATCCCCCCAAACCACAAAGCATCTCTTGCTATGTCTTCACCAGCCATGATGGGAAATGTTGAATCAGGTCAGGCTTATTTTTTCTTCTGTCTTTTTGATCCGTAGTGTCCCTTGTTTCTAAATTGTTTCGCTCTGATGCTATTAACAATTGCTCTGCAGTTGAGCAGCTCAATTTGTTTGTCTGGAGAATTTAGTTGTGAGAATACAGTCTCTGAATTCTACGGTTTTATGCATCAGAACATAGTAAAAATCATCTGATCTTTAGTAGTTCTTAAGAATAGGTAAATACAATCTCAGATGGACAACACATGACATATTATACCATGTCATCATTTATTTTCCCAAAAGAAATCTAAAATGGAGAAGCCATGTGAGAACAGTGGCTTTTCTAAAATCATTGCTAATGCCTTTACTTTTTGGCTTTGTGTTAACACATAACCTCAATGCTAGGGACCAGCAAAGTCCTAAATCTTCGGCTTTTATAGAGCTGGTCATATTTGCTGATGATCAATTAATCAAGAGCCCTTGATTAGCAGAACCTGGCTTCTACTTAGCCCCTTCATACCTATGGAAGCAGTGAGGGTATGCTTAGTTTTTCACACATGGCTTCTCCATTTTGGATTTCTTTCTGTAAAATAAATGGTGACAAGGTATAATATGTCATGTGGTGGTATTCATCTGAGGCTGTATTTACCTACTTTTAAGAACTGCTAAGGACCAGATGATTTTTGCTATGTCCTGATATATAAAAATTATAGAACTCAAACATGGTGTATTTTCTTTTTCACATGACTGTATCCCTCTCTAATCTTCAAACTAAAGCAAAGGGCTAGGGGTCAGTAATCTAATAACAAGTGTTGGTGGAAACTCTGAATTGATAATTGAGCAAGCTGTTTAAATGTATGTTCCTTGTTTAGCAGCCTGGGGTACCTGTCTAGTTTGATTGATTAAATGATTAAGCAGACCTATTGAGAACATGGCCATTAGTTAGAGGACCATTTTGAAATAAGATTTCCTTTATATCCATACTGTAATGATACTGAAATAGCTTGTTATTGCTACCTTCTGGGAACTTTGAATTCTTGATCAAATCTATACCCTGATGATTTCTGGTGATCTTACCTCCAAGTATTAATTGGATGCAGTCCTGCTTAGCTTTTTGATGTCCACCAGGGTTGGTTAGATTCTGCCACCAACCTGAGTGTGGCATAAAATTGTCACTTAAAGAAATTTTCGAAAAAGACCCAGAAGTTTGAATAGTATAACCACCGTTTGGTAAACTATTTTAGTGGATTCTAGAGATGTCACACAAATGCTCTCTCTCGCTATACACTCTCATGGAAGTTAGTTTAGTATTGGATTTGACTCTATTGTGAATTGTCAGAGAAATGTCAGTTGAAATTTTCATGGATTTTACCATTCCACAGAATGGAATTCCTTGGTTTCACATGGCCTTATTTTCCCTGCAGAATTGCAAGTGCCATTTAATCTTCCAGATTTACAGTTTAAAGGCAACTATTCTCAACCTGTAAGGTTGTAATAAAGCAAGTCTCTAGTGTGCAATGTTTGCATGTAGTTGTTTGATAGATCCAGCCTTGGGAGCAATTCAGTCTATGAAATCTGGGAATTAGGAAGGCAACCAAGTCAACTATTTGGGTACACTGTCCTCTAGTGTTTCAGATAAATCATTGCAATAGAGCAGAAATCTGCTTTTGTTAATAGTAGGGATCTCTTGTACTTCTGAGGCAAACAGAATTTTTACCTTAATAGTGGTTAAACCTTTGAAAATTTATGAAAGTTTATGAAAGTTTATGAATAGTGGTTAAACCTTTGAAAGTTGATGAAAGTGTTTATGAAAGTTTCCTATCACTCTTCAACATGAAAATGGTGAGACTACAGCTGTACATAAATCTTTCCAGCTCCTATATGCTTTGCCCTTTAAGTAACCCAGGCAAGGGAATATAGTTATATAGAATTGTGGAATGTAATGGTAGGAGGGGCTCTTGGAGACCATCTAGTTCAGGGCTGTCAAACTCACGGCCTGTGGGCCAGATGCGTCATGTGATGGCCACGGCCAGTTTAATGAAGGGGGAAGTCCCGATATGTCATGTGACGCCGCTGTGATGATGTGAGTTTGACACCCCTGATCTAGTTCAATCCCCTGCCCAGTATAGGAATGAATTACTACATGTATTACACACAAAGGTGTATAATAGAGTTGACGTTCCTAGGGATATTTGTAACAAGGGAAATTATTTGGCATTGCTGAAAAAATTGATCAAAAATGTGAAAATGCAGTCAGTGTTTCTAAATGCAAGATCATGCACTTAGGAAAAAAGAATACCTGCAAATTTGGTGACCTTCTAGCTCCTCATCTAAACAATTATACCATCACTGATGTATACTCAGTGGGAAATACTGTTCATTTAGATCAGTGTTTCTCAAACTTTGTTGGTTCACTGCCCCCTTTTAGAAAAAAATTAATGCTTAACACCCCCCCTGCCAAGCCCCACCCCCAGGGTGGGGGAGTGAGCTGCCCAAGCCCTGTCCCTGGAATGCCCTGCCTCTTGTCTAGGGCACTGCTAGGGGTTGGGCCAGCGCCCCCTTAGACTGCTCCAACGCCCACTAGGGGGCGGTACCGCCCACTTTGAGAACCACTGATTTAGATTAAGGGTGTCAAACTCAAGGCCTACGTGGTCAGATCCAGCCTGCCCTGGTCTGCCCAATGTGAAGAGAAAAGATCAGGCCAGCCTGGCTTCAGCCCGGGCTACCCAATGCAAAGAGAAACATGCCAGCAGTTTAGGGAGTGGCATCAAGCTGGCCATGCCCACCCAGTTGGCCATACCCATGCAGTCGGTCAGCCCCCCCTCAAGGTAAACCACAGCCCTGATGTGGCCCTCAGTGAAATTGAGTTTGACAGCCCTGATTTAGATTTATATCCAACTAATGTAGTATGGCACAGTCTGCATTTTTGCAATTCTCTGGTAGAATTTCCTGGGAAATCATGTCAAATATTTAAGTCAGGGTACTATGCCCACTGCACGACCACAATCTCTTAAGCTCCTATCAAAAAAGATCATGTTGATTTAGCATGATTTGTTCATGATAAACCCACATTGGCTTCTGTTAAGCAGTCATTCTATTCCCAGTGATGCCAAAGTGAAGCTTTATCCCGTCAGCTAAACAATGCCAGCTGGTGGGTCCCCGTGGTAAGGCCTTCTCTGTGGCAGCGCCGACCCTCTGGAACCAACTTCCATTTGAAATCAGGACCACCCCCACCTTATTGGCCTTCCGTAAAGCCGCTAAGACCTGGCTCTGGCAGGAGGTCTGGAAGTAACGTACTCTCTCCCTTGGTTGATTGGTTGTGTGATTGTAGTTAGTAATGTTTTACATTTTATATTGTTGAATTTTTTATTATTGTAAGCCGCCTCGAGTTCCTCTTGATCGGGAAATGAGGCGGGGTATAAATCCAAATAAATAAAATAAATAAATAAAATAAATACTTTAACCTAGTATCAAAGTTAAACCAGCTCATCTATAGTTACCAGAAAGGTGCTTCTCTTTTTTCCTTTTGAAGGTTTGACCTTTTCTAATCATCTGGGACTATATGTTTCAGGCAGGTGGACTTTGGAATGACATTGGCAAGCTTTTTCAAGACTCATAGATGTGATTGACCTGGTTCTAGGGACTTAACTGATTCATAGTAATCAGGTGTTCTCTCCTTATATATCTGGACTGCCACAATGTCTTTTCTGCTTAGCTCCATTTAAACACAGTTCCATTTAGGGACTCAAAGAAAATCAGAAGTCATCCCCTTTTCTTATCACCTGTTATTATCTGACCTTTTTGGAGCAGTTTCTTTTTCTTCTTTTTTCATTTACTACTGACATGGCAAAAAAGCTGCTTCAATTTAGCTTCTTTAGCTTGCCTATTTCCCCTTTATGCTTAAGCTTTTATAACTTTCTGCAGATAGCTATTTGATGACATCTCTTTGATGAAGTAAAATACTCAGATTTCATTTGAATGTGGATTAGAAATGGTTTCTGAAATTAAAAATAAAGCCCTATGTGGCTTAAATTCTAAAACAATTTACCTAGAATTTTTGTTATGGTCACTTATTACTATTATATTAGAATATTAGAGAAAAATTACAAGCTAGTTAGCTCTTTGCATTAAAAACAGTTTATAACTGTGTGAACTTCTGAGTGCTTCCTGCTTGTTCAGCTTTACTTCACATATCTCTGAAAAGAAGCTATGATGCTTGCACTAGAGTAACTAATATTCAAAATAAATGTTTAATTAAAGTAGGGAAGATTATGAAAATGGTATTTTGTAAGCATTCATTCTCTTCCAAAGCCACCTGCAAGTGCAATACCTTTTGCCCTGGCAATTCCAAATGGTACAACGTAGATATGGTGACTATTACCACCATATTCATTAATGTCTCCTTGTTGTGAGATGGGTAGCAAACAAATTGAATAAATAAACAAATTCTTGCTTTCAAACTGCCGCATAATCCCATGTAGTACATGTATTGTATATACCGGTAATATAACTCTTAATACTTGTAGTACATTTCATCAAAAGCTGCAGTTGTTTCACTTGAGATGTAGCCCATCTGCCTGCCTGCCTTTCATTTAGCTGCTCATGTGACTCAGTATGGCTGTGACAAACCTAGCTATCACAGAAAGCAAAAGGAGCAACAAGCACAGCATTTGTCTTCATGGTTATGTCCTGTTTTTACTTGAACATTGATGGACTAGTAGTGGGAAGATCCTATATTTACAAATTAGGTAAAGGTCAATTAAATTACAGCACCTTTCTCTATCCCATAAAAAAGAATTCTAAACACTTTGAAGCTTAATTAGCCTTGAATAGTTATATCCTGTAGTCTCCTGTAATCATTTATTTTGAAACACAGTGTGGCCAAAGGATGGTCTTTGGAGAGAATGACTGGTGTGTTCAATTGTGTTTTGGTAGACAAATTGTAGAACAGTTTCCTAATAATAGGATTTTTAGGCTCATCATAGCTCAGTGGGAGATCATGTGCTTTGCATACAGCAGATTCTAAGTTCATCCCTCACATGTTCAATTTAAAAGATCTAGCAGTAGAAGTGATGAGGAAGGCCTTTTCCTGCCAAGGAGAAATTCTATTCTATAAGTACACGATAAGGCAAGATTAGAACAAACAAAAATAATGACATGGTATTAAGTAATTTCAAATAGCTGCAGTACTTCTTAGAAGCCAGGAACTCTTGGCAATGCATATTTTTCTAACAAAGTTCATTAAGTAAGGTACCTTTAAAAATATTAACTTGCATGTATTTGTTTCCAGGTGGTGCACCCCCTTCAACGGTTAGTCAGAATGCTCCTGTGACTCTTTCTGGAAATCTTCCTTCCAGCAGTCCTTATACAATTCCTCCAGAACCCACCCTGTCTCAGAATCCTCTTTCTATTATGATGTCCCGGATGTCTAAGTTTGCTATGCCCAGTTCAACACCGCTCTATCATGATGCTATCAAGACTGTAGCCTCATCAGATGATGACTCTCCTCCAGCACGGTCCCCAAATTTACCATCAATTAACAATCTTTCAGGTAACTAGCAAGAATCCTGCAAATGCTGTTAATCAATCACATACAGTTTTACCATCTTTCTGGATATAATAATGTAAATAAAAATACAGTTATCATGTGGGAAAACAGATGATTTTCTGAATTTTGCTCACTGAAATTATTCCAATAAATAGGGTGGTTTGAGAGCAAAGAATTGACTATGATTAGCCAGACACAGTGAGCATAGTAAAAGGCATACTATGGGGTGTTTTAATAATATATTTTGTAGGACACACTTACTATAAGCATATATGCAAGGGCTTTCCCCTTGCTGATCCACCCTTTTTCTTTCTTACCTTTCTACCATCAGTACTTCTCTGAATATATTTCTTTATATTTAGAATGGAGCACTGTGACTGCAGATTTCTTTAAATTATACAGTGGTGTTTAAAGGTTTATGAACCTTTTGAATTTTCAGTATTGCTGCGTGCCTATATAGATCCACACAAGTCATCAAACTAGTTAAAGAAAATCCATTTAGGTCAAAAACATTTTGCTTGTTTATTTGTTCACTGAGAAATATATAAATGATATATTTTTGTATGGCAAAAATATGTGAACCTTTTCTTTCAGTAACTGGTGAATCCATTGTGGACCACAATAGTTGAACTAAATATTTCCAATAACTGTCTTGCGTATCGACTTAGAAGAATTTCATCCCATTCCTCCTTAACAAAACAACTCAGGGATGTTGGTGGACTTCCTTGCATGAAATGTGCACTTACAAACCTTTCACAATATTTCTATGGGATGAAAACCACACTTTTGATTTGGCCATTCTCAGATACCTTTCTTTTACTTTAATCATTATTTATTTGGATAACTTGTGTGTTTGAATTGCTGTCTTGCTGCATAGCCAACATTTTCTTGAGCTTCACTTAATGCTCTGACGTTTTCCTGTAGAATTTGCTGGTGTAATTCCAAATTTCTGTAAAATTTGCTGGTACAATTTCTTGCCAATGATAACAAGCCATCCCAGCACAAAGGCAGCAAAGCAGGTCTGAATTACCATGCTGTCACTACCATGTTTCACAGATAGAATAAGGTTTTTATGCTGAAATGCACTGTTTGCGTTTTGCCAAACTTAATGCTTTTCATGCAAAACAAAGCTTCTATTTTGGTTTCATCTATCCAAGAACACTCTTCAAGAACCTTGTAGCTCAATGATTCTCAACCTTTTGTTTACCATGGATCCCCTTTAAATATATTTTGTGGCCACAGACCCACAACATTTTACTGAAGATTTCAATCATAACAGTTATTCAATCCTTTGCGGACACCCTGTGATGGCATCACAGCCCCTCAGGTCCTCAGACCACAGGTTGAGAACCAATGTTCTAGCTTATGCATGTGGCCACTGCCCATTGCAAACTGTAGATTGGCATCAGTGTTCTTTTTTGATAGTAGTAGCTTTTTCCTTGAAAGCCTAACAGACCTACCATCGTTGTTCAGTACTCTCCTGATGGAGGTCTTATGAACATTGACATTCGCCAATGCAGGAGAGGCCTTTGTTTTCTTAGATGTTAACCTGGGTTTCTCGGAGACCACCAGAGTATTAGGCCCCTTGTTCTTAGTTGGGGGGCTACTCTTCGCTAGGGTAACAGTGATGTTGAATTGTTTCTATTTGTACATGATTTGCCTGACAGTGAGTGGTAGAGTCCAAACTTTTTTTAAAAAAATTGTAACCTGTTAAGTATCAATGATAAGAGTCCAAACTTAAAAAAAATTAAAGCCTTGGGAGTATCAATAACTGATTTTAGAGATTCTCAGGAATTGTTGTGGTTCCGCAGCGTGCTGCTGATTTGGCAGCTGACCCCGACCCCGAGGGAGAGCTAGGAGTCATGCTGGGGAAGAGGAGTTGGCTGCTGACATTTTGTCAACAGAGGGTGGTCTCTCCACGAGCCAGCAGGAGCCGGTGGGGTCTTAGCTGATGCCAGGACCTGGCGTTTAGTGAGGAGGGAACAGTAACGTCAGCAACGCCGGAAGAGATAAGATCAAGCTAAAGCTGACCACTAGTTGAATCACAACCTAGAGGGGATAAAAGGGGTGTGGTTGCGAACAGCTATTTGCAGGGAACAACTCATCGGAATCCTAGTCTATGGTTTCTGTGCTTCTGCTCCGAGAAACAACTCTCTGTGGACTTTGGCATCCTAGGACTCTGCTTTTACTGGTAATGACCCTGGACTGGTATCTGATTCATGGCACTCTTCCTGGACTTAATTAACTTTGAAACGAACTGCACTTTACTTTTGTTGCTTGTTGCTTAAAAACTAACTCTGACTTGTGTCCTTTGGGGTGATGGCAAGACAATATAAATTTGTACATATGAAAGCAAAAACAACCAGAAATAAACTAAAATTGGTGGCAATTATTATATATCTTTATATTTTTGATGTTTTTATAGTTTGATATTTTTCATAGTAATAAAAAAATCATAGGCTTTGGTGAATTAGTGCATGAAGTAATTTAGTGAAATAAAAGAGTAACAGCTAGTATTAGTCAAGGTCTATTTGCTCCATAATTTAATACTGCTTTGCAATTTAATACTGTTGAGTTCAGAAATATTCAATTCAATCTTGAGTTCAGAAATAATCAAACATTTCATTCAAATGATCATTTTATAGATTAATTGCTAAGCTTGCATTCCTTGGCTTTATTTAAGTTCAAAATTAAACTGCATAATAAGTGAAATTTGATTTTTTTTCTTAATTAGCATTCATAGACATGTATTCTCTCTCTCTCTCTCTCTCTCTGTATGTATGTATCTTGAGTCTATTGTTTAAAGTTTTTCTGCTCTTGTTTGGATTTTAGTTTAATTTTAAAATCATATTATGCTAAATATAATAAAATAACTAAACATTTCTAGTACCATGAAAGCTAAAAGAATAAATATAAATTCCTATATATGTTCACAGATGTTTGATGTTTCTAAAATAGCTGATGACTCAAATAGGTAGTAATTTTATTTCACCTCTGAACATGTGTGTGTGTAGGTATGTGTGTGTGTGTATCCGTATTACAGCAACAATCTACATGCCTAAGCATATATGCTGTAATAATATATCAATAGTTTGTTGAACATTATCAATGATAATTTTTTTTAAAAAAGCTACACAATTACTGTATATACTCGAGTATAAGCCTAGTTTTTCAGCCCCCAAAATATGCTGAAAAAGTCACCCTCGGCTTATACTCGGGTCAAAGAAAAA
>JANHGC010010345.1:9431-20216 GCA_027560395.1 Boaedon fuliginosus | reverse complement strand
ATTGTTCGCCGCCTCGAGTTCCCCTTTGGGGTGAAGAGAGGCGGGGTATAAATTTAATAAATAATAATAATAATAATGCCCAAAATTCCATTATTTAAATAAATTCAAAAGTGTTCACAGACTTTTAAGTGCTACTATAATTTCCAATATAAAGATTAGGGGGATTAGTATCTTCTTAATTATTTCTTCATCTTGTGGTGTTTCTTCATTTTTCCAGCACTGCGCAAATACAATCCTCGCTGCTGTCAAGATGTGCAATATTAAATACATACTTTTCTTATCAAGTTTACCTGATATTATACCTAATAAAAATAGTTCAGGTTTCAAATCTACATGTTTTCCAATCATCTTTTCTAATCATTTATGTATTCTGCCCCCCCGCCAATAATTGCTTTACCACAGTCCACTGCATATGATAGTCTGCCTATTTCTTATTAGATTTCCAACATTTGCTAGACAAATTCTAAAACATTTTAGATCACCTAGCCCCGTGATGGTGAACCTATGGTACGTGTGCCTGAGGTAGCATGCAGAGCCCTCTCTCAGGGCACGCGAGCCATCATCCTAGCTCAGCTTTACCATGCATGCGTGCACGCATTTCCTGCCAGCCATCTGGTCTCCGGGTCTCTGCCGTGCATGCATGGGGGCGGGGTACATGCAGGAGTCACGTGTGCACGTGTGGGGACTACACATGTGAAAGTTGCATGGTTGCGCGTGCATGCACGGGGCGTGTGTGTTGCATTTTGGGGATGAGTGTGTGTGCTGAAAAGGTTAGCCATCACTGGCCTAGCGAATGGTAAGTGCCATCTATAAAACATTTTATATAGGTTTTGTTTATAAGAAGTTGTCATTGTTAGTTTATAATTCCTTTCCCATAAATTTGGCCATTCCTCTAATTCTATATTATGACCAATTTCCCCCCCCCCCGTACCGCTGTATCTTTTACTTGTACATTTTCCATTTTCAAATTTAGTAAAAAGTTACAAATCTTCATTAATTTTTCATTCGAATTCAACAGTATTTGATCAAAGGGTGTTTTCCTTTTATAAAAGCCATACTTTTTCATATCTAAAGCATATCTAGATTGTATTTGCAATTGAGGCCACCATTATAATTTAATGTCCTGGTCTTCAAGTTCTTGCTTCTATTTTAATTTCCCTTCAGAGTTCAAACTGTCTTTATATGTCACAATTTTTTTCAAACAGATTTGAGTATGTAAAGGCTTCCATCATTGAGAGCCATTCTGGAATTTTTGAATATATTTTAGGTTTTATTTTTTCCCATCCAGATATTAGTGAGTTTCTTATATAATGATTTTGAAAATATCTGAATTTTATTCTTCGCATACCATGGGAAGACATGCCATCCCAATTGTAGGTCATGTCCTAACTATAACAATCTCTCGTGTCTAAGAGTTATCCATTTTTTTAGCCATGTTATCACACGTGCTTGGTAATATAATATCTGGTAATCCAAACCCTCTGTTTATTTTAAATTCTTGTAACATTTTCAGTTTTATTCTCACTTTTTTCCTGGCCAAATAAATTTCAAAGTTAATTTATTCAAGTCCTCAAAAAAAATCCCCCCCCCCAATTTTTATGGGTATTGTTTGAAACAGGAAAAGCAATTTAATTAAAATATCATTTTTACTGTAGTGATTCTTCCCAAAATTGATAAGTGTAGGTTTTTCCATTTTTCCAAATCTGATTTTATTTGCTTAAATAATTTTATATAATTATCTTCCTTTATCGTGGCACACCTCTAGGAACCATATTCATGTGGATGCTATGTGTTTCCATAATTAGCTATGTTAGAAAATGTGAAGTGATAATGCTGACTGATATTTTAGAATAGAACAGAGCAGAGCAGAACAACAGAGTTGGAAGAGAACTTGGAAGTCTTCTAGTCCAACCCCCTGCTTGGGTAGAAACCCCTATACTCAGACTTTTGGGGGGGCGGACCGGCTGGGTGGTCATGGCTAGGTGGTCATCTAACTGGGGGGGCGTGGCCAATTTAGCAGCCCATTAAACAATAAACACATTTTTTTTTCCATTCAAGTTTTTATTATTTTTTCCTTGTCACAACAGAGCCGGAATGGGCATATTTCCAAACTTCCAATCAATAATTACATTTCAATCTTTTCCATTGTTCCCTTTATCTTCAATATAATATAGTATTCCTAAACTCAATTCCCTTACTAGCAACACAAAAAATAGTTTTTCCAAATCGTAGAACAGTTTCACGGCTTCATTCATTTACTTATCTGTTATTATTGTATCTTAAACATTGTCAAATTAAAATATCAAATATTTAATAATTCTTTCATTTTCCCTCCTCTATTCTTCTCTCTACCATTTTTATAAAAGGAAACAAAAACACCTCCAACCTTAATTTAAAAAGTCTTCTATCAACTTAAATGTTCTTCCTAGTTCCATTCCAATTAATATATTTTAATTTTATCAAATATGTTCTTTAACTTACACTCTTCTAATGTTATTGTATCTGAAACATTATCAAAAACATCAATACAATTTTTAATTTCATCATTATCTTCAATATAATATAATATTTCAATCTTCTAATCAATTTAATTTTTCAACTTTCATCTTAATATTTCCAACCTCCATTTTTTTATATCTTTAAACCATTTCCCAATTCTTACGGTATATACATTCTTATTTTTCTAATCAAATATCTCTTTAAACAATTTGATAAGTCATTTGCTCATCTGGTATTATTATCACATTATCTGACTAGAAAATTTATTTAATATCAACAATATCCTTTAATTCTTCCCCATTCATTTTATCCTCAATGTAAATACTTCCAACAATTCAATTTTATCATATATTTAAACAATTTAATAGGTTAATTCCATTATTTATCCATTATTTCATGAAAGTTAGCAAGTTCAAATATCCATTGTCCGAGTCTGAGTCAAAGCCACCTTAATCTGCCAAATAAAAATATTCTAAGTTAGCCACTGTCTCTAAACTCTGTTCGTAGTATCTCCAGCCACTTCCTAGTCCCTCGCTCTTGTTTGGCCTTTATAGTCACCGTCTGTCTTTCTTGCTTGAAAACATCCCTTTTAATTTCTTTTTTCCATTTGAGCCGTGACGCCATTTCTCCAGACTCCTACGCATGCGCAGGACTTATTTCCTGCTTTAGTGCCAGCTTTGCAATTATCTGTTTTCTCTCCGCTTTTGTTTGCAATTCCCAAACGCTTTGCTCGATATTTCCAGTCCGAATATCAAGAACATAAGCGTTATCATTTCTTTCCCCAGTATTTTCAAATCCCTTTGAGTTCCCCTCCGACCTTTAATCTTCCTCATGATGCGCAAGTCCTCTCAAAGATAGCGCATCGCTCTGTTCTTCCATCTCCTCGTAGCCCTCCTCTGTGATATTCTCCTCATGTTCTCCAAGCCTCTCAACATTCCGAATGCATCTTTCCCTCATCTCAGCCTTGAGCTCATCAAAGATATCTTTTATCACGACTTTCAGTTCCTCCAGTTACTCTTCCATTTCAAAAAAAAGTAAAAGAGCAAAGAAAACCTTTTTTCCCCCCGTTTCTCTTGGTTGGGTTGTTTATTTCTTGCTCCACCTCTCATATTTCACCAATATTCAGTTAATCATTGGAGCATCCACTTAATTATTCTCTTTGGTGTCAGAATTATAATAAAATCAATCTCACCCATGTTCAGCTTCTGTTGTTTTCCCTCTTTTTACGATCTCTCTTCTTCGGTGGCTGTTCTGGCTCAGAGTGGCCCCATGCCACTTTTCCGACTCTTTGTTATGGGGCTTTGCCGGGAGTCCAGATGGGGAGACAGCGTTACCCCCCTTTACCTCCCGTAATGCCCCTTATTCTCCGGTTCCTACGGAACTGAAGTTAGGTCCTTTCGGACCCCCCAAAAGCAGGAATATTGGTGGTCCTGCATGGACCCCATGCAGAACGCTCCCATCTCACCAAGATCCCAGCCCCGCCCCCTACACAAATTAAATTTTAATTTGTTAAACTCCTGGGGATGGAAAGCAGGTTAGTGAAGGGATGTGGCTACCTTGTGATGTGTATGAGGGACTCCTCTTTGTGTGTGTATATATATGTGTGTGTGTGTGTGTGTTTCCTTCCCTCTCTCTTGTTTTTGACCTCCTGAAGCCTTTGTGCCTCCCGTTTTTGGCCTCCTCGGCCTCCAGAAGGCAGGTGGGTGCTGGCGGGTAGGTGGGGCAATGTGAGCGAGGCAGCCTCATGGTCCCGTGTGGGCTGGATTAATGGCTTCGGCGGGCCATATCCAACCCCTGGGCCATAGTTTGAGAACCCCTGCCCTATACCATTTCAGACATGATTGTCCAATCTCTTCTTAAAAACTTCCAGTGTTAGAGCATTCACAACTTCTGGAGGCATGTTCTTTCATTTTCATAAAAGCTAGAAGCAGATTCTACGAAAGGATTCTTGGTAATTATTTTGCCTTTCTTTATCAGATTAAGTGTTGTTTTAGATGTTTATCTAATGCAGTTAGACTTTTAATCCCTAACGTGCTAGGGTTTAGGTTGAAAGTATACTAAAGACAGCTCTTACATTTTCAACATGACATAGACATTATAAAAAAAATATTTACAGTATATGATTGCAGTCCTGTGGCAATAAGGTTCAGGGAGACTACTGTGGCTATTAAGATTGTGTGAAAGTTTAAATAAGTAATTTGATGTGGAGATTAGTCTGAACTATTTCTTTAAATTAAATCATTGAATCAAATGTTCAAATTACTCAAAAATATGTGAAAGCAAGTGATTTTCAGAATACTTTGGAGAGCATTCAAATGATGGGTTTTCTGACTTTGGAGATTTTCAATCATTTTTGCATATTATTTCTGCAAATAGGAATACTGAAATGCATCCTGCTTTTTGCGTGTCAGCTTTGGCTAGAATTAGTGTAAGAAGATTTGTTGGAAGAAGAAAAAGAATTCAGATTTATTCTGTTTGTATTCCTTATGTGGTTTAGATTTTCTGGAATAGGCTTGGATCTTTTATCCTTACTCTTGTTTGCTTCCATTATATGTAGTGTAGTGCCTGTGGCATTCATTAGCACTTTTAGTCCCCCTCATTCATACTATTTTCTTTTTAAAAAGTTTTCTTCTTTTCTGTTTGTAATGTATGTCTTGTCTGGTTTTGAATGAGTTCTTTTCATTCAGTTTGAGACTGCATCCTTGCTGTTGGACTATTTTCTATATAATTCAGATAAAATATAGCCTGAAAAATGTGTTACTAGAAATTAAGTTACCATGTACAAACACATTTTCCTTAGAAGAATTTGCTTTGCCAATAGCTATGCTTATACATCTAGAACCAGGGGTGCTTAGGTCCAGCCCGTGGGGCCAGCTTGGAAATAGCAAAGGACTGGACTGCGGTGCCTCTGCTAGCAAAAACAGGCCATGGGGGGGCTGCGAGAGACACCCATGCGCCCCATTTTTGGCCTGGGTGGCCACCTGCAACATTCTACCAGCCAAAGCAGGGTGTGTGGGGGGGCGCATGCAGCCCCCCCCCCCAGCCCATTTTCATCAGCAGGATGTTGCAGGAGGCCGTCCATCCACCCCCCCTCCCCGGCTGGCCCATAGAGGACAACTATAATGCTGATCCGGCCTTCCACGAAATCCTGTTTGACACCCCTGATCTAGAAAAACAAGTGGTTCTTGAGAGTAAGATCATTAAACTGTTGTAAGAGTTTATTCTTTAAAACAGTTTTAGAAAACTTTTGTATATAAGTTGAGAGTTTTTCAACATTGATTCAGCAGTTTTTATAAGCTCTTTGGAGAAATTTGGAATCTGGTGCTGGTGACCATTAAAATTCTGCTACAAAACATATTACAAACCTGTCTGATCAAACTGCAGGGTTGATGTTATCCTATGCTCCTTTCTTTTAAAGATAAGGCAAGAAAAACATGCAGAGCATGCATCTTGAATTTTCTAACCCGTTTGCTGGCAATGGCTATAGGAAACATCTGTATTTTCTCTTGGTAATAAAGTAACTTGGTATATTTCTGTGTATGTATTCTCTTCCATTATGTTGTGTGTGTATATGTACTCTGGAAAACACAGAGTATTTTTAGATGTTTTGTTTTATTTATATTGTTAACAATTATTGTATTAACAATTGTATTATTTTTATAAACAACTCAAGGCAGTGAATGTTCCTAATACTCCTTCCTCCTTCTATTTTCCCCACAACCACCATCCTGAGGTGAATTGGGCTGAGAGAAAGTGACTAGCTCAAATCACTTAGCTGGCTTTCATGCCAAAGGTAGGATTAGATCTCAGAGTTTCCTGGTTTCTATCCTGGTGCCTTAATCACTAGACCAAACTGGCATACACAACACTGATGAGAGGAAAAGAGAAAGAGAAGCTTAGAATGGAAGAGTTGGTAATGTTTGAAGGTGATAATTCTCCCATAGTACTGAGTTTTGGGGGTGTTGGATGTTTTTCCCCATAGCCTGCAGACATATCTGGTCTATTTTTGTATTTAATATACTTTCCTGGCTGTTCCTGACATACCAAATTGGGTCCCATTCCATACAGTTTTCAGAATTACTATACTGATAAGAGTTACACACTCTGTTACAATAGAGATTGACAAAAACCAGTTGCGAAAGTCGCAGTGGTGATCATGGAGGCTGTGACTCTCCTAAATCTGTACCAATTGACAAGAACCCAAGTCACAATCATGTGATGCAGGGATGCTGCAGAGGCCATAAGCCAAGGTCCAATCGTAAATCTACATTTTCATTTCTTTCAACACTTTGAACAGTCACTGAATGAGGCAGCCATTAGTCAAGGACTACCTTGACTAATTTCTTTGCCACATCTTACTGGGTTGGAAAGACTAGATAGGGAAAGAATAGAGACTACTGTTTCCAGAATTCTTTTTGCTCTTAATTGCTGCCCAATTTCTGGATTTTTTTTCTCTTACAGTTTCTAACTGATCGGACCCATTTTTGAACAAGATTTTGTTGTTTCTTCCAAACAATAATTTGGTCCAATTCTGTTTGGTTTTTGGAAACTTATCCTGCTGATGAACAAATTTCAGGCTTTCCTTTATCTAATTCTCTCTCCAGCATTCTGTAGAGGTAGAAAGAGTATAAATTAGAGAAACTGAGAGAACATGGCTTTTTGGAACTTTTCCAGCTACTTTACCAGCAATGTATGAGGTGTTATCTGCATCCCCTATGTTTCTGGGCTAGAGCAGATAAAGCCCTTTGTTGGATGTGTTTTTATGGTAGTTTTTCTGGATTCCCCATCTTGTATAATTATTATAATTGTATAATATTTATATCTAGTTCCTGGTAGGTGAGTTAATCATAATGTTTCAAGAATAGCTAGCAGCTCCAGGTCCAGCTTTCCTTTTTACACAGGGGATATTTTTTTTATTTTGCGCGCGCACGCACACACACACACACACACACACACAGGAAGGTCGTGACTTACTAGCAAACTAACATAGCAAAGCAGGCATACAGCTCAAGTCTGGGCTCAGAAGCACTGAGGAAGAAGCTGAGGTGTGTAATGGAGATAGTATAGTTATCTGTAAAACAGGAAAGGATAAATTTCCGGAGTAAGAACATTTTAGGCACAAGCGTAAGTTGGATGCTGCTTCAGGCTGTATGATTAGGATCAAGCATACTTAAGTAGCATACCTACAAGTTGTTTGCACAAGAGTGGCTTTCTGTGGAACATACTTTAAGAAATAGTACTCTGGATATCTATGCCTGTTTTCATCCTGATTTGTTCCCCAAAAGCTGATGTTTCTGTATTTCCCCATTATAGGTTATTGTTGAATTTTGTTTATCAGATGAAATTGGTTCAATTCTTAAATAACAGTGTCAGCTCAAAACCTGTAGTCATTAAATTTTACTCATATCTTGGCTGATCCAGAAACCCCAATGGTTATTAATGCTTAGAAAAGAGGCAATGCAACAGCAGGTGGGCTGTAACTGTCTGGATTTCTTATTTATTTATTTATTATTTAAACTTGTATCCCACCTTTCTTCCCCCGTCAAGGGAAACATTATTTATGTTACCTTAGGAGGTTTTGCTTGTAATCGTGATAGCTTCCTGAAACAGTATGAGAGGCATATTACCATATTTCTTTCTAAAGCATGATTTAATTATTGATATTTTCTGAAACGTATAGAGTTTGGGTTTCTCCTGTTAAAAGTACTGATGAGATTGTAAGTGGTACTGAAAATACTGACTGTGTAAGTGATGTATGGCCCTAGATTATGCCTTAGAATCCCTAGATTCACTGCAGCATCCTTGCTTTGGCAGAGAAGCCAAAGTTTACAATATTCAGTCACTTAGACAGTCCTGAGAAAAGCATGATCAGTATGGATCTACGTAGTTTTCCTATCTCTTTTTTTTCCCTTAAGAGAAGAATGTTTCTCTAATAACAGGTAATATGGAGGAAACAACTAGGTTGAAAAACTGGGTACATAGAAATACCCTGGAGGAAACACTTTAGCATAGGAAGGAAGAAAAGTGGTTTTGTGTCTATGAAATGGTTTTATGTTTTTACTTGTTTTGTTCTAATGTGCTTTTCCTTTGTTTTCTCCAGGAATGGGCATTAATCCTCAGAATCCTCGTGTTTCTGGTCCCAACCAACCAGGCTCAATGGCAACTCTTAGCCCAATGGGAATGACACAGCCACTAACTCATAGTAATCAGTTGCCCTCTCCAAATGCTATGGGAGCCAATATACCTCCTCATGGGGTTCCTGTAGGACCTGGTTTGATGTCACACAATCCAATGATGGGCCACGGTTCCCAAGACCCACCAATGGTACCTCAAGGACGCCTGGGCTTCCCACAGGGATTTCCTCCAGTACAATCTCCTCCCCAACAGATGCCATTTCCTCATAATGGTCCTAGTGGAGGACAAGGCAACTTTCCACCTGGAATAAGCTTCCATGGGGAAGGACCTCTGGGGCGACCCACCAGCATGCCCCAAAGTTCAACTGATCCAGCACTTTGTAAGTCTGGAGGTCCAGGGGGACCAGACTCTTTCACAGTTCTAGGAAACAATATGCCTTCAGTTTTTTCTGATCCAGAGCTACAAGAAGTGATTCGCCCTGGAGCCACTGGAATACCAGAATTTGACCTGTCCAGGATAATTCCATCCGAGAAGCCAAGCCAGACATTACAGTATTTCCCTCGTGGAGAAGTACCAGGCCGCAAACAGCCACAGAATGTTGGGCCTGGCTATTCTCATATACAGGGAATGATGGCAGAACAGAATCCAAGAATGGGGCTGGCATTACCTGGTATGGGAGGGCCTGGTGGCACACCTGATATTCCTCTTGGCACAGCATCCTCTATGCCAGGCCATAACCCTATGAGACCACCTGCCTTTCTGCAACAAGGAATGATGGGACCTCACCACCGGATGATGTCACCAGCACAAACAGCAATGCCTGGCCAACCCACCCTAATGACCAACCCAGTAGGCATGATTCCAGGCAAGGATCGAGCTACTGCTGGGCTATACAGCCATCCAGGACCTGTAGGTTCACCTGGTATGATGATGTCAATGCAGGGCATGATAGCACCTCAACAGAACATCATGATTCCTCCACAGATGAGGCCACGGGGCATGGCTGCTGATGTAGGAATGGGAGGATTTAGCCAAGGCCCTGGAAATCCAGGGAATATAATGTTTTAAGCTGCTACATAAAGACTGGATGGTTCCAATCCTTGTTGAGATGAGATTCCAGGAGCACAGTTTGATCATGCAATAGGTGAAAACAGACCAGAGGATGCTTTGGAAAATCTCGAATGTATGGAATTTCCTGAAAACAAATGAATTCATTTTAACAGGTTGTTTTTTTAAAATTTATTTTTTAAAAATTATTTTTGTGTACTTGGGTATCCTGTGATGGCACCTGCTTTGAAAATCTGTAGCTGTATTTTGAGAATTGCCATTTGTCACGAGTTGCACCATTCTCTGTATGTTTACGTCCTTTGGACTGGCTTCTCCCAGGACTCACTTATCTTTGGGGATTATTTTTGTGTACTGTACTATATTGTAAAAGGGATTTTAGCAGAGACTTTAGTCTTGGGGGTGAAAGGCTGTTTACTTTTAGGTGGAAAATCCATCTTCAGAACTTTGGACTATTTTCCTTCAACTCAATCTATAGAAAAACCAAACTACAACCTCAGAGCAGAGTATTAATGAAAAGCACAAAAGGAACTGAAGTTCAGTGAGGGGGTAAACTTAAAAAAAAAATAAGTTAAGGACATATTTTTCAGATTATGAGTGCTGTCCAGCACTTTGTCTCTCCCTCCCACCCCTTTACTGTCTCCTCCTCTGGCAGCTGCAATACATTGTATTATTTTGGGGAGCGTATCTAGGAGAGCCCCTTCTTGTGCTGAGAGTGTTACCACTTTCAGGAAGAGGCTGGACTTGGACACTGTTACACTTGAAAGTAGTCTTACTGTTTATTTTCTCAGCACCCCTGCCTCCTCCCTGCCCAGTGACATTAACGTGGGAGTGGAACAGACACTAAAAGTTATCCTGACTTTTTTGTGGTTTTTTTTGTCCCCAGCGTAAAACGTTCTGTGTAACCTCCATTAAATTTGGTACAAAACCACTTGCCAGGGCTGTGGTGTCAGAAAAATAAAATATATTGTTTCTTACAAAAAAATAACGTATCAGTTTCATAATATTCTGCCACAAATCTATAGCTGCCTCGTATTTTCACTCATTTACAAATTTGCCTTGTATAGTTAAGTTTTTGTACTTCTG
>JANHGC010010341.1:0-11749 GCA_027560395.1 Boaedon fuliginosus | reverse complement strand
CACCCAGTCACATGTCCGCCAAGCCACGCCCTGAAAATTTCCCTTATTTTCAAATCCAAAACTTGACAGGTATGATCAATTCCCAACAGACTTCTGAAAACACATGGCTTTTTATAGCTATACTGAAGCATTTCATTTCTTCTTTTGACTTTTTTTTTATTCCTTACCTTACTAGACTTCATGCTTGTGTGCAAGGCTTATTTTAGTCCTGTGACTTACTTAACTGGTCATAAACTTCATATATTTTAATTTGATAAACCAAAACAACATGCATACATACAAATATACATATTCAATTAAAAACAATCAACTTCCGGGAAGCCCGTTTTTCACCCTCCCCAGGCTCCAGAGGCTTTCTTCAAGCCTCCGGGAGGGCAAAAAATGGGCCACCCAGAGGCTCCAGAATTCCGGCCTCCAGAGGGTCTCTGGAGCCCGGGGAGGCCGTTTTTGCCCTCCCGGAGGCTCAAAAAAAGCTTCTGGAGTCCTGGGTGGGCAAAAATGCCCCCCCACCATGGTGCAAGAGGCCAACTAGACCACACCACCATGGCCATGCGCACCCAGCAACCAGGCAGAGAACCGGTTGCTAAAATTTTTGGAGCCGGCCCCTGTGCAGCACCGCCTGGTCTAGATTGCATTGGGGCAGATTAGAGAGATCAGCAAGTACAGGTTTAGAGCTTGATAAAAGGGGAGAGCAGATGACCCTGTCTTGGTACTTTTTGTGCTAGTAGATTTCTTACAACCTCAGGTATCTTTTGAGAGTTCAGAAGCCATTTCCTAACAAAATTTATCCCAATAGGCTTAGTAAAGTATGGTAGCAGGTGCTAAAGAACTAAGCCAAGGATGAAAGCCAAACAAGTTAAAGAATTCATGTTCTCTGGCATTTTCAGTTATGCAGATGTCCTTTCTTTGGAGCTGATCCGTCAGAATATCCTTCAGTTCTCTCTGAAGAATGAGCAGCTCATCCTTCATTCTCAAAAAGCTCTGCAGATCAAGGCCACAGTGGAAATCTTCCTGAAAGAACTGAAACAGGTAAAAAGAAGATCATTGTGCAAGCCATGAATCCTTATAGGCTGGTTTTAGAGGGATTGTACAGGTAACCCCTCTAAACCATTGAGCGCCAAGGCAAGCATTTTAACATCAGCCTATTTCCCCAAATACAGATAGTCCTTGACTTATGATCACAATTGAGCCCAACATGTCGCTAAGTGCGACATTTGTTAAGTGAGCTTTGCCCCATTTTATGACCTTTCTTGCCACCGGTGTTAAGTGAATCACTGTAGTTGATAAGTCAGTAACATGGTTGTTAAGTGAATCTGGCCTCCCCATTGATTTTGCTTGTCAAAAGGTGGCAGAAGGGGATCGTATGACGGTCATAAGTGTGAACCAGTTGCCAAGCATATGAATTTTGATCGCATGATCGTAGGGATGCTGCAAAGGTTGTAAGTTGAAAAATGGCCATCAGTCACTTTTTTCAGTGCCGTTGTAACTTTGACCAGTCACTAAATTGCCTGTTGTAAATTGAGGACTACCTATAATTTCAACCCCCTTACTTCTTGTTTTTTCTCTCCCACCCTTCCAAAAGGATTCCAACTATGTGATTGCTATGCGCAACTATGTCACAGATGACAAGAGCCTCCTAAATTTCAAGAAAGGTGACTTCATTCGACTACTTCCCATGAAGGGACTGGAGCCAGGTGAGGAAGATTCAATCCAATCCAATCTTTCAACCTCAAAATATTTCTTGTCAAGCGTGAAACAGCTGCTTCAAAGACTGCCAGCTGCAGTACGTGATTTTGAGCACTTTAGAGTTGCTTCATGCTCAAAACAGATCTCTTATCTCCTTCTGAGCTCACAAACACAATATGTTCAAAAGATGGTCTCTTGCCCAGCTGTCTCACGTTCAGAAAAGGCGTTTCAAGCTCAAAACGGGAAATTTCTAATTCAAATATGGCTGCATTTATTGAAAGAGTTCTTAGACTTTATTTATAAATACATTGGTAATCTGTTTGTCTGACAGGAACTCAATTCTGTGGAAATCATCCGGCCACAAATAACTAATATCAAGAGTCCATAATGCCAACACACACACACACACACACACACACTAATGCTTTGATCAGACAAGCACATTGATTAGCTAATTTTTGTGACACAGTTCTCAATAGCTATGCTGATTAAAGAATTCTGGGGAGTTTCAAACTCACCAATCAGTAACCTATTCAGATTTGGAGAGGCTGCTGCCCTATGGGGCAATATATTGCAAAGACAATGTAAGTTAAAGTTGGCTAACCTGATTTCAATCTTTTCTGTTCAGGTTGGCAGTTTGGCTCCATCGGTGGGCGCTCTGGCCTTTTCCCTTCTGGAATGGTGCAGGTGGTGGCAGCTCCCGATTACCTCAACCTCCACATGAATCAACAGGAAGAAGGCCGAACCGGCTGGAAGAAAAACACACAGGAGAAAATGGTTAACAAGGAGGTGAGGGCTCAAGCAGAGACCAAGGGAATTAGTCATGCAAGCAAGTGAAGGGAGGAGACTGTGTTGTTGCTGAAGAAATACAAGCCATCCGCAGAGACCGCAGAGTATGAAGACGATGCAAGAGATGGAATATGAATATCACAGGATGAATTTTTTTTCAGCACCAAAAGTACCGGTTCTCTGATGACTGATTTTCTGTCTCTTCAGAACTCTGCCCCCAGCACAGAGTCAGAAGTTACCAGATCTAGCACACCTATAAACTCTCTTGATATTTGCCACTACACTATGATGGAATTTGCGATGGCACATTTCCGAGAAGCCCAATTCATGTAGGTATTTGGTAGCAAAAAACCCTTTAAACTTAAGCTATTGCAATCTACTGTTTCAGTTTAACTTCTAGCTGTGGCCTGCTTTGTATTATGTTATGTTATCCCTGGCATGGGAAAAGATTCTTTATTTGATGGTTGTAACCTTGTTCATACATGCTGTGTGCAAATATTCAGACATTATTTAGGTGATGTTAATTAATTTCTTGTGTTAATGAACAGATGATGTACAAATAGGTTAAACAGACCAGTGAATAATAGTCTGGGACTGTGCTTCCAATTCCCTTATCAATGCAGAGAGGATCTGCTCCTTGTGGAAACCCCTTTGTTTCCCACTGTCAAGTTTATTTGGGCACAGGTTTTTCCCCTCCAAACCTTTTCCATGTATACACTTTTGAGATCACTTGTTTCTCAGCGTTTTGAGGCATATACAAGTAATTGAATCTTCAGTAATGCCTCAGACATTGCAATTCTGAATTACATTTTCATTAATGATATACACTGTGGAAAAATAAAGAAGATATCAAATAGCTAAATAAAGAACATGCAAAGGAAAGAGTACTTCTAGCACTTTTATTCCTGTCCAGATATCTTGAAAACACTGAAAAATTACTTGCAAATAAGGCATTTTTTCCCATAACCAATTGGCAACTGAAATTTCACATCTTTTGGGACCTTCATGGGATCAACTACATTATCAACTACATAACTACATTTTGAGCTGTGGTGGCACAGTGGTTAGAGTGCAGTACTGCAGGGTACTTCTTCTGATTGCCGGTTGCCTGCAATTTGGCAGTTCGAATCTCACCAGGCTGAAAAGAATCTCTCAAGGCTTAAGGTTGACTCAAGCTTCCATCCTTCTGAGGTGGGTAAAAATGAGGACTCAAATTGTTGGGGGCAATAGGCTGATCCTGTAAACCACTTAGTGCTGTAAAAGTACTGTGAAGCAATATATAGGCCTAAGTGCTAGTGCTATAGCTATCAAGGATAGATGTTCAATCAATGATATGATATAGCCTTCTGATCCTCCTCCTGAAAAATAGTTCTTAGGCCAGAGATGGATGCCAGAGTTTTCAATGGCTGGTGATCTTTTTGAAAGATATTGCTATGCTATCAGAATGATCACAGAATCTACATTGATTGCTAGCTGCTCAGATATATTTCTCAAAAGACTCCTTCTGATTCATCTACTGGAAATACAGATTTAGGAGCACCGGAGCACTAGATAAATATCTTCTTTGCTTGACTAGCTGAAATTTTGCTAATTTGCTGATTAGAAATAACTGGATGGTTCTGGAAAATGTCCCAATGAACTTCCATATTTTTACAATATATGGAAAAATTGCTATCCATTACAGCCAGCAAGTAATTGTACTCCAAAGAAGCATCTCCTCTCTTCTCCTCTCCTCTCCCCTCTCCTCCTCATGATTTAATTATCTCCAAATAAATATTTTTATATTTTATTTATATGCACGCGCCCACAGCAAACACACATCTATATGTATTCTCTGTAAGTTATTATGCTTTATCCAAATTTCAACCAAATCCCAATCATCCTCTAAATTGAATTCTTTTCCCAGCATTTTGTTTAGTGAAATCACTCTTGATGTGTTGTAATCAGTTCTTTTAGTGTATTTATTTAGTCTGCAATGTTTAGTTTAATGTTTGATTTATTATAATCACCTTTGTGTAGTGGTCTTATACATTATCTGCTTTTTATTTAAAAATGTGTCAATAAAAAATTAAATGTTGAAAAAAGTATGTGAACTTTTTAAATTAACCGTGCACTGAGGTTCATGGAGTTAAGAAACAGATTGCCAATCTCAATCTGAGGCAATAGAATCGTAATCTGAGGAAGTACGTGTCCTGATAAGACCAAATCCCAGACTATTGAGGAACTTAAAGCATATCTAAAGGGATCATCTTTGATCCATGCAGAGATTTTGAATACCTATAATGATTAGTCAAACAGTATTTACTAGATATGATGCCCCTCAGAAGTGATCCTGAATATTTGAAATCTTGTTGTGATATATCAGGGTAAGTTTTAAGCATTTTGGAATATCAAAACACCCATTTTCCCCTTGATCAGGGAAGAGAGGCAGGGTATGAATCAAATTAAATAAATACAATAAATAAATTTTCCAATCAAAGCAGTTATTTTTGAATTTGAAGCAGGATGTTTCTTAATTGAAATGGGGCATTTTGAATTTAAGATGGTTTGATTCAAAACATTTTGTGCATTCTTCTTCGCTTCTAGCACACCTGCTCTAGGATGCTTTAAGGATACTTTGAAGTCTTCTCAATAGCTGCATCAATATCATAGTTTTCGACTTTGTTGCCGGCTTATAAAGTAAAAAAATTATGTGATTTCCTCTGAAAGTGTACTTATTTCTCACTTCATTTTGTATTTCACTCTGGAAAGCTTAAGATACCTCACATAAAATGATCATAATTGCATTTCCTCATTAACAGGTGGATAGCATTTCCCAAACTGGGACAAACCAAAATTTGTTTTTCAGATAAAAGAAGCCATGTTTCCAGAGTCATGCTAGAGGATTTTAGATTGGTGCACCTCCTAGTTCACTTAACTTGCTCAGAGTTAGCTAATGCTGGTAGAACTGTCACAGTTAGATAAGAGCTATTGAAGTATTTCTGAGTTCCAATTTAATTTAATATAACAATAATTAATCTAAGGGGCTCTTTACATTGGTCAGTAAGCTTGTGCTGTTAGAGAACAAGATGTTTCAGAGCCCCAAATTTTCATAAAAGTTCATAGTATTAGTCTTTTCAAGCATCTAGCAATAGTAACAATTTTAGACTAGAGCTTTTCCATTTCACAAAGGCAGAATCAGGTGACTTGGATAAATGGAACAATCATGTGCCATGAAAGCAGCTGCACCTGAGAGACTTGTCAAGTAAATATTAGTTAGCAAAGAAGGATTGTGAATACGCTATCAACTATTCCTAGGAGTGATACTAAGTGAAAGATGTATGGAGCTCAAAACGCAAAGCACATGATTGTTTTTGTCACGTTCCTCAAGAATGTAGGAGTGGGTTTTCCTGCCTCCATCAGCCAAAAGAAAATCATGAAATAACAAAATAACAGTGTTGGAAAGGACCTTGGAAGTCTTCTAATCCAACCCACTGCTCAGGCAGGAAACCCTGTACAAGTGACTGTCCAATCGCTTCTTGAAAGCCTCCAGTGTTGGAGCATTCACAACTTCTGGAGGCAAGTTGTTCCACTGATAAATTATTCTGTCAGGAAATTTCTCCTTAGTTTTAGGTTGCTTCTCTCCTTGATTACTTTCCACCCTTTGCTTCTTGTCCTACCTTCAGGTGCTTTGCTTGACTCCCTCTTCTTTGTGGCAACCCCTGAGGTATTGGAACACTGCTATCATGCCACCCCTAGTCCTTCTTTTCATTAAACTAGACATACCCAATTCCAGAAACCATTCTTTATATGTTTTAGCCTCCAGTCCCCTAATCATCCTTGTTGCTTTTCTCTGCTCTTCTCTAGAGTCTCAACATATTTTTTTACATCATGGCGATCAAAACTGGATGCAGTATTCCAAGTGTGGCCTTATCAAGGCATTATAAAGTGGTATTAACACTTCACGTGATCTTGATTCTATCCCTCTGTTAATGATAGTGATGTAAACATTGAGATTGCTCATAAGCCCTTAATTGTTTAATACTGAGCTTCATTTCCAAGAAAAACCGAATGGGGTACAAAGCTTATTAAAGCAATATGTAATATAATAAAAACACTGAAGATGCATCATTAAAATAAAAGTAGAGAAGGTAGCAAATACTGTACCCATGGTCACATAAATCCATGGCATTGATGGACTTCCATCGCCTTCCCAGAATGCCCTATTTATTCTTTCAGGGTGGAGAAACATGTATGCAGCTGATCATTTCTACTGAGTATTTTAAACCAAATGTTAAAAATTTTAATTTAAAGATGTTTGGGTCTTGATAACAGTACTGGGAATTGCTTCAGCCCTTTGCATGCCTTGCAAAATAGATGAGTGCTCATAGATCATAGTTTAAAAGTTATGAACACAGAAAGCTGTTTTCTAACATGTCAAGTTACATAAGATTGACACATATTCCTTATAAAGATACTGTAGTTTTAGCACAATTTGTTGTGTGAATCCAACAATGTTGATTGTTCAACAAACTCTGCTAAGCAAAACATGGTTAAGGACAGTGTATGACTCCAGTTGTTATATTTGATATTAGAAAGGCCCCTCCTCTTTTAATTCTAGAGTCTCTGCCAAAATTTGTTCACATTTGCTGGCTGGTTGTGGGTTTTGTTTTTTTGTTTTTGTAAAACACAAGTAACTAATCTGGAAAAGTGAGGGATAGATGGAACCTGAGATCTGCAAATCATTGTATGTTTTTCCACTGAGGAAAGATTGCAGCTGGGACTGGCCACTTGCTAGAGATTGGAGCATCTCTCGTAGCTTCCCATGATTCATTTTGTAGGTGACCAAATCCCCATTTTGTGTTTCTGCCAGGCTAACATGGAATGACAGGGGAATTGAACAGAGGGACCTCGCTCTCTTGGTTCAGCATACAAAGGTAAATCAGGAGGAGTCCTTGTGTCTGAGTGCCTCCTCCTCTTTGTCATTTTGCGTATGCAAAGAAGTCTTATTTTTTTAATACTTGCACTAAAAGTTCTTAGAAAGGAGATAAAAACTAATGCAAATTAATATAACATAAAAAAGTAAAAAGAAAATGAAATCAAAGAGAAAGTTAAAAATGCAAGAAAAGAAAAATCAAACTAGAAGAGAAAGAAAAAAGACACAAAGAAGTAACTGCGAATCTTCATTACGGCACTTACAAGTTCAATGATAATTTTGGTTCTTTGACTAAGGTTACAAAAGTATTCTTTTTATAATCTATCTTGTCTAATAATCAAAACTACAAATCATTTTTTCTGTGTTCTGCAAGAAGTCCATAAGGGGTTTGCCATCAGCAATAAATGTTGACATTATCTTTTCTCTAATTGATAGAAGCTTTATTTTCAATACCTGAATATGCAACCTGTCCTCAAGCCCTGGAAGCAACCCCCGGAGCTATAGCATTGCTCCTGCCACCCCTCCAATAATTACTACTGAACTGCACTTTGGCATGGGACAGAAGAGAGAACATTATTAAATATGTGGGAATTATTCATATTAAGAGGATTTTGTAATTATATGAAATTGGAATTAAAATGAAAGCTAGATTAAGCTGAATTTATTTTTTGTTCTCATCCTACTCACTGATCCTACTTTGTGTAGAATGTTCCAACATTCCTCCCTCTTCCAATTAGCCATGACTACCCTAAGACCACATACTGCTCTTGACTAAATGTGCAGATCTTTTCCAGGGAATCAATTCAAACGTTTTATAGGTGTGATCCTTTTAACTATATGAGCCTGTTCTGTAAGGAGGAAAGGTGAAATAAAGGGAAGGTAGGATAGAGGAAGACAATAGATGAGGCAAAAAGAAAAGCGATTTGGGGGCCTCTACCCATTTTTGGCTCTGATTCCATTCGGCATTAGCTGTCAAATGTGGACCCCAATGAATTATTCTTGGGCAAATTGACAAAAAAAAAGTTGCTTAGTCACGTATTAAGTTTCATTGGGGAAAGAGGACACGCCCACCGTTTTCTGCGTATCTTTTTAAAACCCACTGCCTCTGTTGAATCTCTGCCTTCTGACTTTGTAGGTACCAATCCAGGAAGCTCTCCTGTTTCATTCTGATGATGAGTTGAATGACTTGGCTACAAAAAATTTTTTGAGTACGTAATGGTCCATTAATGAATCAATGAGAAGTGACGGGTAGTCTAAGAGCCATAGTTAGAATGCAAATTCTGCTGACTGTTGTCTGCTGGCAGTTTGATTCTCACTGGCTCAAGGTTGACTCAGCTTTCCATCCTTCTGAGGTCAGTAAAATGAGGACTCAGTTGTTGGGGGACATATTCTGAGTCTGCAAACTGCTTAGAGAGGGCTATACAGCCCTGTGAAGCGGTACGTACCGGTGAGTCTAAGTGCTATTGCTATGGCTAGTGCTATTGCAACAGCACTGATTAAACTTCTTATTTATTTAGCTATGGGTTCAGGAAAGGTACTGAGAACATTTCTATTAGTTCTCTGAAAACCAACTACCAGGATTATATATTTTGTTAGGACAACTCCATATATGTTGCTTTTGAATTTTTCAAAACTTTTCCAGATGACAATGTGGTAAATAAAAGAAGAATGATGGGGGCAGGAGAGAAGGGATTAGTAGTTGGTCACCATCTTAAATGAAATGTGAGAAGGGGATACTACTTATATTAGACACTCAAACCATAAAATGGATTTTGATTATGTATAAACATTTTAAACACTGTTGGAATGAGAAATCTTTTTTAAATGCAATGTTTGATTCCCTCCCATTTTTATTTTTTTTTATTTTTATTTTTTTAAAATAGACTCTTTAGCAAGAATCAGGAATTGTTTTAGATACCAGGCAGCCCTGTAAGTTCTTATGAGATGGTGCTTATGCATTTCCCCTCCCACATTTTCTGATAATTTTCAAATATCTTGTACAAGAACAGTGTCTATAAGGTCTATAGTTTTATTTTATTGTATATAATTGGGGATCAACAGATGTTTACAAAAGTTATATTGCTAATTCTTATTCTGAATCATCCTCTTTACAAAAATCACACACATTCACTGGCAGTTTCTCTTTCCTAAGTGGAAGATAAATTTAGATATTGTACTGTTTATGTTTGATGGTGATAATATTGATCAAAACAGAGTCCCCTGAATCTCCTTTTAGGAATAAAATAATCCTATATTTTATTTTTCCAGATAAGATTAATGCTAATTTCTTATTTTGAAGCTCTGATGAGATTCATGGGAGACCAGCCAGGCCTCAAGAAACAAGATAAAATGGATTATATCTATGATATCCTTCAGGTTTGTGGCTGTTGTGGTGGATTTGTGTGGATAACAGTGACTGAATGAAACTTGGAAGGGCATCAGATTTCTACTGAAGGGACATTGATGGCCTTGAAAGGAGATCAATTTTGTGATGCTTATTTTCCCTTTCTATTCCCCTTGACTAACTCTATGAACTCTTACCTTATCTTAAATTAAATTATGCACAGTTTAAGCATTTGCAAAATAACAGTCATAGATCAAAGGGAGCAAGAGGGAGCAAGACATTACAGCTGACAATCAAGAGAACGGGAAGAGGAAAAGGGAAGAAGGAAAGGAAACAAAAATGCTAGGAAAGGAAAGAAGCTAAACACTCCAAGTTCTCAGTTTCAGCGTTCCAAGTAGACTCCCCCAAATCCATTACTACTCAGAAACAAGTCCATCCAAGAATAGCTTTTATTTGAAGAATTCATGTTGGCACAGCCAAAGGAATTTCAAAACCAAATTGCATTCTAACCCTTCCCACAAAAGAGTCAAAAACCCAACCCTCGGCCCCCACAACCACATCATAAATCACATTGTCCAATTACGGTCTTCCACTTGGTGCCCATTCTTCTTCCACCAGCTGCAGACACCAACGACCTTGACTTTGGTCAACTATTTGTTTTGACTATCCCTTCCACTCACTTACACATTCCCCACCTAATTCCCACACTATGGTATTGGCAGAATATATATATATATTTTCTAATACTGACACTCAAGAGTCATTTCAAAATATGAGTTCTTATCACTAATGGGTTGATATATAGTTTGGTTTATTTCAAACTATGGTAAGCTAGTTCTGTTGCCTTGGAACCTTTTTGTTAAAGATTTGAGAAGCTCTGAGCTTTTTCTCTGAGTTGAGCAGTAAATTCATTCTTGATTCCTTTTCTGTGGCACACATAACTTTCCTCTTTGGCCTCCAAATTCTGCTTGCTAAAGCTGTAGTGGCTAAATGGAATAGGAAGTCCCAGTTTCTGGGTTCTTCATCAGAACCAAAGGCTCTTTCATATCAACTATGACACAGATTATCACAAGATGCTGACCTCAATCTGACCTCCAAGTCCAATGAAAGTGCCATATAACACTTGAAACTTGGGAGTTCAGGATTGCAAAGTACAATTATTACCATAGCAGAAAAATGAATATCCCAGTGTTTCTCAGAACAGGGGTAATCCTAGTGCCTCCCATGTGGCCTGCAAGAGAAGAGGAAACGAAATTATTTGCATTTTTTTTTCCTTTTACAGTGGTGCAAAACTAACAGGACTCTGCATGATGAGGTTTACTGCCAGGTTATCAAGCAAATCACCGGGAATCCTAATCTGTAAGCACCAGAGAACATAACACTGATTCTTCACACCTTGCATGGGCTGCTGATTGATTCCTGACAAATATTTAAAGTGTTGGTTTTAACTTATAAAAACTCTTTACCGTGTGGCACCTGGTCACTTGCAGGAGTATCTCCTCCTATTGCGATCAGCCCAAAGTACTGGTTCATTTAATAAGAAACTCCTCAAGCGGCCAAGGGAACCAAAACCAGAATGTGTTGCTTCTCCATGGTGGTACCAGTGCTCTCAGTAGACTCCAAAGGGATATCAGTCTGACTAGCCCTCCTTACTGTGTCTGAAAAATATGTTTAAAAGAGAACAGTTATCAGAGAATTTCTTAATTGAGTTTATGCACCAGGCCATCTTCTATTCCATTTATTTATTTTTGTGGTATTTTACTTTGGTAACGTAGGACCTTTGGCTTTGGGCTTGGTTTAGGTTTTTATTAGTGTGATTTTATTAGGACATTTTTAACTGTAACATGGTATTTTTAATATTTTGTCTACATTGTAAGTGATGTAAGCTGTGGAGATTTGTTGGGTTCCAATGGGATATCATATAAAGGCAATAAATAAATGAGAAAGGAAGGAAGGAAGGAAGGAAGGAAGGAAGGAAGGAAGGAAGGAAGGAAGGAAGGAAGGAAGGAAGGAAG
>JANHGC010010338.1:14737-27621 GCA_027560395.1 Boaedon fuliginosus | reverse complement strand
GTGCGAAGGCCCCTCTGGTCACAGCTGTCAGATGGTGATCTAATTGTAGCTGTGAATCCAGAAGGACTCCCAAGTTGTGAACTCGTTCTGAGGGGAGCAATTTCTCTCCCCCCAGTACCAATGTTGGATAATCAACTGAAGTCTGAGGAGGTAAAACCTACAGCCACTCAGTCTTGTCAGGGTTGAGTCTGAGCCGATTTGTCCCCATCCAGACCCTCACAGCCTCCAGGAACCAGGACATCACCTCCACGGCATCACTAGTTTGACTGGGGGCAGAGATGTACAACTGGGTATCATCAGCATATTGATGATACCCGACCCCGTGTCGACGGATGATCTCACCCAGTGGTTTCATTTAGATATTAAAAAGGAAGGGGGAGAGGATGGAACCTTGAGGAACCCCGCATGGCAGAGCCCTAGGGTTCAGTCTCTGCCCCCCCACCAACACCGACTAAGTCCGATCAGAGAGATAGGAGGAGAACCACCGTAAAACAGTGCCTCCCACTCCCAACCCCCTGAAGTCGACTCAGAAGGTATCGATGGTATCGATGGTATGATCAATGGTATCGAAAGCTGCTGAGAGGTCAAGAAGCACCAGGATCGAGGGAGACCCTCCATCCCGGGCCCGCCTGAGATCATTCACTAATGTGATCAAAGCTGTCTCGGTGCTGTACCCAGGCCTGAAATCCGACTGCAAGGAATCCAGATAATCAGCTTCATCCAAGGCCCGAAGGAGCTGCGACACCATCACCTTCTCAACAACTTTCCCCAGAAAGGGAAGGTTGGAGAGGGACAAAAATTGTTTAAAACGGCTGGGTCCAGGGAAGGCTTTTTGAGGACGGGCCAAACCACAGCCTCCTTCAAGGCATGCGGAAAGCACCCCTCTCTCAAAGAAGCGTTAATAATCCCCTGGAACCAGCTACATGTCGTCTCCCAGCCTGCCGCAACAAACCAGGAGGGACATGGGTCCAGTAAACAGGTGGTGGTGTTCACCACTCCCAGGGCCTTGTCCATATCATCAGGGCCAACAGGAGCAAACTCCTCCCAGATAACCGGACTAAGACTACCACCTCAGTGGATTCCACCCAGCCAGAGTTCAGGTCCGACTGTATCTGAGTGACTTTATCTGCAAGAAACTGAACAAATTGCTTGGCCCTTCCCTGCAAGGGTTCCTCCGCCTCCTCAGGTCTTAAGAGGGAGTGTGTCACCCTAAACAAGGCGGCCGGGCAACAGTCAGCAGACGCGATAAGCGCGGCACAATAAGATCATTGTGCCACTCTTAGCACCACTAGATAGGCATCAATATAACTTCCTAACAGTGTCTGGTCAGATTCAGCACAACTTTTCCTTCAGCAGCGTTCTAGGCATCTCTTCCGTTGTTTCATACCCTGGAGTTCGTCAGTAAACCAAGGAGACTTCCGAGGTCCATGGACGGTGAGAGTCTGCAAAGGCGTAACCCGATCTACGGCCCTGGTGGCTGCACTATTCCAGGCTTCCACCAGGGCTTTGGTCGAGCTGTGGGCAAGGGAAGCAGGAATCTCCCCACGCTCCCTCTGAAACCCAGTTGGGTCCATTAGGCGCCTGGGGTGGAACCACCTAGTCGGTCCCGCCTCCCTGCAGCATGGAGTGATTGCCAGGAAGTCCAATCTTACCAGGGAATGATCTGACCATGACAAGGGCTGAATAGATATATCCCCCACTTTCAGATCGTGGTGCCATCATTCCAAGATAAAAACCAGATCGAGCGTGTGCCCCCCCCATGCATCGGACCTTGAATTACTTGGGTCAGGTCCATGGTTGCCATGGAGGCCATGAACTCCTGGGCTACATTCAAGGATTTGCCAAGGGACGGCAGGTTGAAATCCCCAAGCACTATCAGCCTGGGGAACTCAACCACCAGCCTGGCTACTCCCTCGAGCAGCCCTGGCAGGACCGTTGCTATGAAGCTGGGAGGCAGGTACATCAGCAACAGGCCCACCTGAACCCCTTGGTCCAACTTCAAAAGGAGGAACTCACACCCGTCTATCCCGGGAACCAGACCTTCCCGTGGACATAACCCTTGGCGAGCAATTACTGCCACTCCACTGCCCCTGCCCTGGGGTCACGGCTGGTGCATCACTTGAAACCCAGAGGGCCACATCTCAACGAGAGGAATCCCTCTCTCTGGCCCCAATCAGGTCTCAGTGATGCACGCCAGGTCGGCCCTCTCCTCCAGGATTAAATCCCAGATTACAGGGGCTTTCCTTACTACCGAACTGGCATTGAAAAGCAACAGCTGGAGCCCAGGGCCCTGCATTCCCTGGCCAGCGGGTCCTTGAGAAGAGCTCATGGGGTCAGAATGTGGTACTGCCACCAATTGGTGAGCACGTGTTCCCCTGTAATGGCTAACCCTACGTCTCCCGCCATATTTGCCTCTCCCAGTCACCACCATGATCGGCCGTGATCGGTGACCTTGCTATTAGTTTATAAGCCCAACTATCCCAATGATATAGAGAAGAGGAAGTTGCCATAAAGGCATAAAGTTTTCCCAACAAAATTGCTTCCTTGGGTAGCTAAGTAAAGCTGAATCCTTCCTCCTTCACAAAATTCTTTTTTTTTTTTTGTCAAACCTGTCCATCCAAAGAAGCAATAAAACCATAATAAAGATGATAGAGTTCAGCAACACAAATGAATTAAATTTGGCACCAACCTATGAAATTATTTAAAATTATTTCCTGTGTCCCTTCATGTGATTGGAGGAGCTTGTTGAGAGTCCTAACCCATAAAGTCAGAAGTTGCCAAGATAGGTATCAGTTAATCTCAGGCTAGACAGAATTGTTATAAATCATGCAGCAGATACCTCTGATTTTCAAGACCAGGAAAAGAACCATTAAATCAAAAGACTGAGAAAAGAAGGCCTAGAACTGAAGCCCTGATTTCCCCTCTCCTCTATACACAGCTGGATTTCCAGGTCCTGCAGGAAGCAGATCTGCATATATATGACTTCTTTTTGGTTTGCAGTGAAGCAACATAGTCTAACTATAACATTCTGTGAAGCTTTTGCTTTTACTGAATATGGGATTGAGGTTTTGGAGAATTGATTTTTATTGCTGTGCCTGGTATGAAGTTGCCTTTCTTTAAAACAGGGAAAACGCTGCAAAATTGCCACTAGTAATGTGGGGCTGGTAGATGAGGCTAACAGTGAGCATGAAGATTGCATTGTCTGTGATAGATGATGCAATTGTTGGTATTGTATTACCTGTCAGTCTCTCTTACTCCTTGTGTGCTGGCATGGAGAAGCAGCAGAGTAGCTGCCACTTTCTCAAGGCTTTTATCCTTTATTTGACCTCTTCTCCAATCAGGGAATACATCCTTGTTAATGCCTCAGACAAGAGGCTCTCACTTTCTCTTTTTTTTTTTTTTTGAATCAAGGACACAAGCTAAAAAAAGACATTTTTCTTTCTCTCTCCAGTCCCAGGGAATCAAGTCTTTGTCTGCCAGTGAGGAAGAAATTGGCATCCTTTGGTTGCATTAGGATGAATTCCTAGTCTCTGTCTTCTAGGGACTGATTTTCCCAAGTGCTTTTCTTCAGAGATAAATTTTCAGCGTTAGAGCTCTAGGCTAAAGCAAATAATCAGAAAACCAGTTTTATTTATTTATTTTATTTTATTTATTTTATTTTATTTGTACCCAGCCTCATTTCCCCGGTCAGGACTCTCACCTCTTTTGGTATAAGTTGAATGGGCACTGTGAACTTCTATGATCGTATCTACATAGCTGCATCGCCATATTTACCTGATACAAAAATGAGACTCTTTATAAATAATTATACGAATAAAGGAAACTATTTGATATGAACAGTACGCTGAGCTTGGTTGTTTTCTTGCAGACATTTAATTACCCAAAGTAAGTAACATCATCAGTGCTAGTCAGTGATGTTACCTAGTTTTGGTAATGAAACGTCTGCAAGAAAACAAGCAAGCTCAGAGAGGACCAAGAACCCCTCATGATGCAATTATGTTACCTTTCAGGGTAAAGCAGATTCTGCCCAAAATATAGGAATTGTGTAATTTCTGTAGACCTCTTCTTTTAAAGATGGAGTCATTTGAGATTATCTTTTGAAATTAATCAGTTTCTAACCTTCAAAAGGCCTCCTCTCTCTCTCTCTCTCTCTCTCTCTCTCTCTCTCTCTTTCTTTCTTTTCTTTTTGTTTCCTTGCCTGTCTGATGATCTCTTCTCTTTAGGCTTATTATGCTGGCTGGCTCATTTCCTGTTTATTAAGGACATTTGTTCCCAACAGAGCCTCCATCTTGGTGCCAGCCCACTCCTGAGCCACTGAAAGAAACTGATCTGGCATGACTCCTGGAGTCACTGGCAAGTGGACATATAATGTATGTAGGGGGTGGATTAATTAATTTTATTAAATAAATCTATCTTACAGGAGATAAAATTTAATTGGGACCTTCCTTTTTTTTCCCCTGCCCCTTTTGGATATGTACTGCTGGCAGATATCTATATAAATATGCTATTTTATCAAAACTTGATGTGGATCCTACTGAAATATAAAAGCAATCTAAATGAAGACATAATATCACTGTTTGGTGCTTGTTTGATTTATTTCATAAAACAAGTCATCCAACTTCAGATCTGCCAGTATGAAAAAGTAATTGCCCTCCTGGTTCAATCAATTTAATTGAAGGGATTAGTAGGAGCAGTTGTGTGAATAATCAGGGTGATTTGAGCCAGCTCTGTCCTATAAAAATCTCATCAACTATGGTTTTGCAACTTTAAGAGCTGAATGACTTGCCCTCATTAAAGGAAACACAAATTCTCCTTTTGTACAGAGAATTCTAAAGAAGAATATGAGGCCATCTATCCATCAGCTGAAGCTGTCAAAAAGCTACGTGAAGCTCCGATAAAATTCAGGGGCAAAGCTATATAAAAATTCAGACAATCTCAAAGGTGATGAATACTTTTTCACAGAACTGTAAATATATGCTGATACATACTCAGGGCATCACATATACATATTTATTGGTGCATGGAGGAATATTCAAGATTGATTTTAAACTGGAGTGGAAGTCTAGGTGGACTAGTGGAAACACTGGGCATTGTGTCTGTCTTTTTCTCCCCTTACCTACCTATTCTTATTTGAGAGAATTATCCCACATTCAGCTATTGCCTTGTTCAGGAATATATTAGCCAAATAAAATGCCCTCCAAAATGTTTTGGTTTCTGCTGGAGGTATGATGTCCAAGGCTACCATCCCAGATTAGCATAAAACAAGCATATGCTATTGGCTTCCAAGATACCTCTTTCTAGTATCAACAGTGAAAATTGAGCATTGAATTGAGAATTGAAATTGAGCAATAGCTGGTGCCTCTGAGAAGTGAAACATACTTAAAAACTTTTTTCATTATAAGGAGTGGGTGAGCTTTCTCAACACTGTGTGGTTCAGATAAAAGATTCTAAAATGTGAACCTTGTAATTTGCATATCTATGGTTAGGTTTGGACTGCTTGACATTTCCCCTTTAATATGATGATTATAATATGAAGGAATAACAAAGATTTGAGGGCACTACTAATCTAATCATTTGCTTTTCTGCACTAGACACTCTTGCAGTTCAGTAATGATTTTGTGCTGTGTGGTTTGATGTGACACTGATGGAGTATTGCGGATTACAATTTAGCATTTATATTGATTTTTTCCCCTAATAAACATAAATTAATACTGCCTAGAGGAGCCATGTCAAATATTAACTCTTGAAAAACCAGAATTTAAAAGTGATACAAACTATCTTACAGAAGTTTTTGATGAGCAATTGACGATTGAGAGTGAAGTGATCACTTTATTTTTAAATATAACCAGTGATCATTTTTAACGCTAATCTCAATTTGTAATCCACAAAAGAGAATCATTTTCATCTTCATAAAATCTGACCTTTTAAAAATAAATGATAGAGGAATAAGTATGGTTCATTAACCATCTGTAGAAGAGGAATAGGATGCAAAAAGAAAACAGTGCAAACAATCTTTATACTCAGAGGTGAAATTACTAATATGATGCTTGAATACATGGCTGTGAAATCAGTATTCTGAGTTTAGATTCTAGGGACGCTTGAGGATTTTTTAATGAATTTGGATAGAAACTGAACTAATATGTGGATTGGGTTTAATTAATCAAAATAATTTTCTCAATAAAACATGGTTGCAAGTATAGAAAATGCATTTCTATAATAATGTTTGTTTTGTGAAAAAATATGTATATGTATGTTTTGTGGAAAGGTTTTTTCCCCCTATTTCCCTGTTTGGGGAGGCAATAGGATTCAAAAATAGCTTTTAAAAACTCACAGGTTGTTGTTTAAGTAGGGTGGTGTCTGCCTGACTGTTTTTGGGGATAGGGAAGCAGGCGCAGAGGGAAATAATGAATTAATTCATGGGGAAAAAATGCATGAGTGGATTGATAAAAAAAAAGCTTCGCTGTCATTCACAGTATAGTTTTTTTGGTGTTGGGAAGATATATCTCTTATAATATAATTGTTATGAGTAATTTTTTGAAGGAAATAGTGTGCTTATGTAAAGAATATAGATTACCTAAAGAATATAGACAAGTAATATTTGTTTCACCCATTGCCACTTGTCTCTAGATTCTGAAGCTAGACTCATCTTTGTTAGATATAATATGTTTGAATTTAACTTCCCCATTTCTACATTTAAATCTGTAATTGGTTATTTGACATATTGAGTCATCTTCTATGCCGGTTTTAGACTGCTAACCAAGACATGTATGTAGAAGAACTAGTTACAACCTCTTTTCTCTCAAGACTGTAGTTGCAAATTAACTAGGCTTTTCTTTTTCCCTTGTAAAAGATCATTGTGGTATATTGGAGCTGTTTGGCACATTTGGAATTTTAAGACAAGCTGGGAATGCTCTCATAAAACAGTTGCCTATGGCAAAAGCCCATTTGCCAAGCACTGATTTACTAGAAGTTTCTTGCTGTTCTCCACATCTTTGCTGCCTACAGGTTCTTCATGGCTGTTTAAAAGGTGAAGCCATTCTCAAATTGAGTTTTAAACATTTTATGATTATATGTATTGTACATGCCCAAGTTATTTCCATGCTTCTGTTCTCCCTTCCCCCATAGTGCAGATGAATACCATCTGTTTATATGATTGAGTGGAGATCAACAATGTTCCTAGAAATAAATATGATGCATAAAGCTGGTTTTAAATAGTGTCAAGCTGGTGACTGTCAGAACACTATAGCCCTCAAGCCACTTCCCTCTTCCGATGAGAAGCTTTGGGGAGAGAAACATAGAACTTTCCTCATCCCCAGGGAGACATGGTTGGAAGCCTCAGAGAAACCAGGAAGTTAAGAAACAGATTTTGTCTGATTATGCCTAGAGCTCAAGCACTCTGCCCAAACATTCTGGGAGAACAAGAACCAGTAAGGTAGCAATGGGAGGGAAGAGGCAGATAAAAATATGAAAGAATTTAGAAAAAATATTCACAGCATTCCTTTTCATAGTCTTGGGTTGTATTACATTTGCTTCCATTTTCTGTTCAGCTATCTCTTTGTTTGCTCAGACTGTTTACAAATCTCTAGATTTGGCATGCAGCCCTTAGACTTATGTAACTTAGTGCAGCTTTGTTTTTGCTAAAATAAGAAATATACCTTTGATTTTATTCCGATGTTGTGCTTGTAGTGTCATCATTCAATCTGAAACTGCTAGGGCCTGATAACCCTGGAAAAACTATTTATTTCAACATTTAGTCCTGGAAAAGTTGAAATTTCCTATTCTACCCTCTTCAAATTCCAGATGTGGGGAGCTTCTCCATAGTCCAGAACAGATGATGGTACTATAAATTATTGCTTAGATGAAGCTCTCAAAGCTGGAAGAAGAGCCACACAAAAATAGACTTGAACTCTGTTATAGGGGAAGGGCAACTCAGAGATGTCAAGGAGAGATCTGGCAGGTTTGAATTGATATTCATCACAGAAGACATTGTGATTGACTGGTATTTTATTTTGCAGTGTGCCAGCTTCCCATTGTTTAAAATATGCTTTTAAACATTGTTTAAAATATGCTTCAAAATGTGCTTTAAACCAGTGGCCCCTAACCTTTTGGGCACCAGTTTCCATGGAGAAAGGTTTTTCTGCAGACCGAAGTGGTTCTGGTTTTGCATGCTGCCTGTATCCTGTGGATGGGGCTTCATTTGTTTGTGCAGCCCAGTTGCTGGTATTCCACCATTTTGAGTGAAGGAAATATCTTGTCAGATGCAAAAGACCAGGTCCACACATGAAGATCCAATTAAATCAATTTATTGCTAATCAGCTCCATGCCCAAGAATCTTCTCAACTAATGGTTAACATCTGCTTGGGGGAAGTTAAAGGTCAATGAAATTCAAAGGAGGTTGGGCCAACAAAAGAGTTTGCTTGAGGCTATGTAGGGATTCTAGGCTGATCCTTCTTTTAACTCCATCCCCAGGTTTTAGGGTGAAGAGAGGCGGGGTATAAATACAATAAATAAATAAATAAATAAATAAATAAATAAATTTGCTACTTCTTCTCCAATATATCCTAACAGGGTCACATTTAGCAACTATTCTTCCTTTATCAATATTTTAACTATATAATTGTTTTAATGAAGCTATCTTTAAGTAGTTTAATACATTAATTAGATAAAACCCATTTTTACACATACTTGTGAACTACCTAGTCAGAGTATTATTTTTAGCTTGAATTGTACCTTTTGATTGTAGAAACTGTAAGAGCCATGTTAATCTCTTCTAGAAGAATTGCAAGGCATCCTCCTGAAATTGATGGAGGTTGCTTCCAAATAATGACATAAACTGGGATTAAGGCTACCAAAATAACAAATTGAATGTTATTTGTTAATCCCTTGAGAACATAGTTGAGAAATGTTTCAAACTGTCAGTAAATTTTCTTCTCTAAAGATCCAGTGGTTGTACTCCAAAGAAGTTAAGGCTGGAAATGGGATGTAATCTTTCTTTTCAACAGCTGCTGTAATATATAATTAAATAGCTTAATTAAATAACAGTTCTGGTCTTTTTGAAGCTACAGCTTCATATTTAGATTTGCTTAGAATATGTAAATTACAAGTAGAGCTAAAATATAGTGGTAGTTTCTGTATCATTTCACCCCTGAGAATGCTTTTAAGAACTCTTGGAATTAATGTCTAAATTAGGCAAATTATCATGACATCCCAAGAAAGATCCCACACAAGTTAGATACTGGGAACCCATTATTATCCTGTGCCCTATGGCCAAGCAGGTAATTCCACAAACAGGACATACTACATTTGAATCAGAGTATTTTCTTTAGCAATCATTATTGTTGTCTCCACATGGTCCTATGGATTGTCCATCTCTAGCGCTGGTAGGGGGGATTGTTCCCCTCAGAAAGGGCATGCAACTTAGGAGTTCTCTTGGATACACAGCTGCAATTGGACCATCATTTGGTGGCTGTGGCCAAGGGAGCTTATGCAGAGGTTCTCCTGTTGCATCAGTTGCACCCCTTCCTGGACCAGGAGGCTCTTCTTACAGACACTGATGCCCTTGTCACCTCGTGATTAGATTACTGTAATGTGCACTACATGGGACTGCCCTTGAAGAGTTCTCAGAAACTTCAATTGGTCCAGAATGCAGCCACGTGAGTGATTAAGGGTATACCTTGGTGCACCCATATAACACCTGTTCTCCGTGAGCTTCACTGGCTCCCAACAGTCTTCCAGGTGCAATTTAAGGTGCTAGTGACAACTTTTAAAGCCTTCCATGGCTTAGGATCAGGGTACCTTGGAGACTGCCTTCTGCCACCTCATGCCTCCCAGTGCCCAGTTAGACCCCACAGAGTCGGCCTGCTATGGGTCCCATCAGCCACACAAAGTCGGCTGGCGGGTCCCTAATCAAAGGCCTTCTCTGTGGCAGCACTGGGGAAACCAGCTTCCTGTAGAGATCTGGACCATCCCCACACTGTCGGCCTTCTGCAGAGCCACAAAGACCTGGCTCTGTCAGCAGGCATGGAATTGATACCCCCCTGGATGAATGGATGTTTTGTCTGGTGTGATTAGGATTTATTAATTTTAATGTTTATTAATTGTTTTTAAATACATTGTCTAATTGTTTTTAATTATGGTGTAAGCCGTCTCGAGTTTCCCTTGATTGGGGAAGAGAGGTGGGATATAAATCAAATAAATAATAAATTATGAAGGCCCTCCTAAAAATAAGATAAAGAACAAGACGATTTCCCCCCTTCTAATTCTATATGTAAAATCAAACTGGACTGGGAGTTAAACTTTTATTCAATGCTGGAAATACAACCATCATTGTTTATTTAGAAGAGGTAGGATAAGTCAGGTCACCCAAACAGGTCTGCCATCCAACACCTGATTAGTGTTGACTCAATAATGTATTACCACCTGATGTCTTTTTACTACCCATTAATGACTGATGGTTAAGAATTTTTCTTTTATTATAGTTGAGAATTTGTTCTAAATGTTTCATTGTCAAGTTATAGAGGGGTGTGTGTGTCTACCCTTGGCAACTTGTGGGCTTCAATTTGTAGAATTCTGGGAGTTGAAGACCATCATAAGTCTTTAAAAGTGACCAAAATTGAACACACACACAGTCGTAGAAATATTTCAAAAAGGGAAGAGAAATATTTCAAAGGTTTTCAGAGCCAGTAATATTGAATTTTATGTCCAGAGATGGACAGAGATAAGAATGAAATAGAGATTGCAAGAGATCTCAGAAATGATTTATTTGATCATAATTAGTTTACTAATAAGAGAGAGCTGGAATAATTTGAATAGAGTTTGAAAGGAAACTGGGTGAAGCCTAGGATCTAGCAGAAACTTAGATTACAAAGAAAACAAAATCTGGTCTTTCTTTAGAAACAAGGGAATATGACTGGGTCAATCTTTCTGCTGGAAATCTGTATTTTGAGTTGAGGAGGCTTGTGCTATTAGTGGAGAATCAGTGAAGTGTGTGAAAAATGCATTGCCGACTTTGGGGAACTTCTTCATTCAGCTGTGAGAAACACCTTAATGCCATTTTCCTCCCTGAAACCAGCATTTAAATGTTTCATTAGGAGCAGCCAAAGTTTGTCATGTGCTCAGCAGCTGTCCTCTCCCTAGTCATTTGTGCTCAGCTATGTGTCCTCGCTAAGCCAGTATTCAGCTTCCAAAGATTCAGTGAATGTGAGATTGGGCAGCAAATTCTACATAGGGAATGAAGCAAAAGAGCTGCCTTCCAAGACCCTGAGCAGGAGAAAGATTTTATGACCTAAGCCAATGGCTCTCAATCTTTTCTTCACCACGGACAATACCTTTTGTGGCCATGGATCGTTGCCACAGACCATCAAGACTTAACTCAAGATTTAAATCATAACATTTCTTCAAGCCTTTGTGGACCCCCTGTGATGACATTGCAGCACCTCAGGGGTCTGCGGACCACAGGTTGAGAACTATTGACCTTAACAATTGTACATGTACAGCTTAAAATCACAGCAAGTGTCCTTTTCACACCATATTTGCCGAAAGGATCTCAGATGGAAGCAGTGGGTTCACATTTCAGTAAAATGCATGGACGCAAGCATTAGCATGCAGCGTGCACCATCTCCTGTGCCAGAATTTGTTTGATCTCTTGGTCTTTTATTAACCTGGACAAGCAAAGAATTTATTTTTCCCTGCAGGACTATATGAGGTTATGTGGATGATTTCAGATATATCTTTGGAATGGTCCAGTCATTTGATTTTTATTTTGTCTTAATTTTCATCTCAAAGGGATGGGCCAGTTGGGATCGAGGGCTTGAATTGCCGGAACTCTATATTTCAGATGCGATTTTTGATCTGAAGAAAATAGACTCAGTATTTCAGTCTGAAAAATTTATATTTGAAAATTGACTTAGGCTAACATGTTTTATGTTAAGTTTCAGAGCCTACATTGCTTAAGAACAATTAGGTTCCAACTATAAATAAATATACATATTGTAAAATATTGCCTGTGGGTGTGCGTTAGCTTTCTGGTAAAAGTGTGTGGGGAATTATTGTAGTGGTTAAGGCACCAGGCTAGAAGCCAAGAGACTGTAAGTTCTAGTCCAGCTTCAGGCACAACAGGGTGACCTTGGGCCAGTCTCCTTTTCTCAGACTTCAGAAGGAGGCAATAGCAAACCACTTCTGGAAAACCTTGCTAAGGAAACTGGAGGGACTATTTTTGACTGAACAAAAGTGAACAAGTGTGTGACCCCAATACTGATTGGGATAATATGTAGGATAGGGAGTGTTACCGTACCTCTCCAACTTCTTATACATGGTACAAATTAAATAAGACAGTTTCACAGTTTCATTCTACTATTTTAAGTCCTAATGCACGTTTATGCTAATGGTCATAATAAGCATACCATATGGGTTTCAGTTGCTTATCAGTTTCTATTTTTTTTCTGTATTAGATTAAGGGGAAGAGATAATCTAAGTAACATCTAATATATTAGAACCTCACATTGTTGGAAATACAAAAAACAGGCAAAAGCGAAACATGTATGAAATTCTTCCTTCTTTTTGTTGCTTTTGGTTGCTTTCTCTTATGTCATTGCCCTGGTCCACCCTCCCATCTACTGAGAAGGGAAAATTGATTTACAACAATATCAGAATATGGATTTAGTTGTGCTATCTGTTGTGAATGAATCAGAGAAGTGGTTAGAATACAGAGAAACCCATTTCTGGTAGTGATCTTATGTTGTGATGTAATGTTTGGTCAGAGACATAAGAGTCCAACACGTATAGAATGTGTGCACATAGTCCTTGTTTGTTTGTTTGTGTCTTTAGTTATTTCCCACCTTTATTATTTTGAAAAATAACTCTGTGGCTTATATACTTAATACATC
>JANHGC010010338.1:3496-14637 GCA_027560395.1 Boaedon fuliginosus | reverse complement strand
GGAGTGTCTGGATGAATGTATGTGTTTTGATATTTATTATATAGGACTGTTTTTATATGATTGTTAGCCGCCTCGAGGTCCCTTCGGGTGAAGAGAGGCGGGGTATAAATACGAATATAAATAAATAAATAAATAAATAAATAACATGCTCAGGTTACATAATTAAGCAATTTTCTGTTTTCTCACAATAGATTGGACCATAAATTAATCAAACAAGGTGCATGTTCTGAGTTACAAGAGCAACAACAAGGAGATTGAAATGGTGCATATAGACCTGTTAGGATTTCAACTGACTTAATTAAATGTATTGTCTAAATATACCTGACCATGCTTAATATAGCTGTCTGTTTATAAGTCCATTTCTCACAGTGGACATTTTTGTTGCTATTTAATTGGGAGGCTGTACCTAAATCACCTTACATGCAAGTTTAAGTTTACTGCAATAAAGTAGCATGTTTTGACTTTTTGCCTATTATATTATTCCATGACCATGTTTTCTATTACTTTTACTGGGACAGAATTTTCCTCATGAAGTATAATTTTCCCTATTCTGTTTGCAATGTACAGTCCCTTTTATTCTAACATCATCTACCTGAAGCTTCATGGTGAACAAAATCTGTAAGATTTTACCAACTCTGACTGAGGCTGAGAAAGAAAGAAGAATGTCTCTAAACTATCAGCTGATGTCTGATCTCATTTAAGTGTATCTAATATTTATCTAATAAATAGACATTTAGTTTATCAGAGAAAAAAGAAAAAAACTTCAATAAGACATTGTTTAATCAATAAACTCAGATGCAAGATGACTATAAGAGGGCTATCTAGTTTTCAAAATTCCGCACACAAGTCCTAATACATTAAACTTCCATTGAAAAAAAGTGTGTGTGAATCATGCTTTCTTTTTTGTGCTTTGCTGTTAAGGGATTAACAGAAAGGCAAATCAGGTGAGCAGGATGGAGATTGATCCAAGAGTTATCTATTTGATGTCCCAGGCTGATGCAGGAAAAGAGCTGCATATTAGTGCCCATTCAGTTTCTTTCACTGGCATTCTGCTATTTTCTTTCCCCACCTTTATTATTTTGAAAAATAACTCTGTGGCTTATATACTTAATACATCTTCCTCCTCCTCCTTTGTGCAATGATAGTTTGTCATCACACAAAGTATGCACACTATGTAACAGCCAAACATCCTACAATTACATAATTCATGTATATTATAATGAGGCATATGGCATATTTCTCTCTCCGTTATCCCCTTCTGTGGATCATATACAGATGGTCCTTGACTTACCACCGCTCACTTAACAACCATTTGAAGTTTTGACAGAGCCCTCAAAAGCTACTTCTGACCAGTTTTGGAAATTACGATGGCCCTCTCCTCCCCTACAGTCACATGTTCACATTTTGGACACTTGGCAACTGGTTCATCTTTACAGTAGTTTGTATCTTTCTGTGGCCATCTAATCCCCATTTTTGATACTTTTTGCCTATTTCAGGTATTTATTTCCAGTTTCTGGGAAAACATGTCCATTGGAGAAAAATTATTTGCTTAATAATCATGTTGTCCTCTTAACAGCCCCTGGGGAAAAAAATGTCAGAAAATTGGGTCCTGTCTTGTGATGCCTTGATTTATGACCGTAATTCTGGGCTTAATTTTTAGTTTGACCCTCAACAGTACTCGGAAATGGATAAGGAAAAGTAAATACCTTATGGCACCCAAAAAATATATTAAGTAATATACATTATCTTATTAAGAAAAAAGTTAAAAAGTTAAATTACAACCAACAAGTTACTAATATTATTAACTTTAATTGTATACTGATACCTAGCATTTAATGTCTCCTACTTAAGTTAAATTTGTCTTTTCACCTCTTTTATGTCCCTTTCATGTAATTCAGAAGGAGGCTGTGTCAAGATAGACTTCTTTTTATTCTCCTGAAGAATTCAAAGCTTACCTATTGCAGCATTTGTAGATTGTCATGGGATCCTATGAATGAGAATATGGGGAACAAATGCATTAGCAATATTAGGAACATACTGTATACCCAAGCAGTCTCCCTGGTACTCCTCTTTTATTCCATTTGGCTCTATTCTGTCCTCCAAACCCAAGTAACTTATCATAATCCTTATATGGTTTTTATTTATTTATTTATTTATTTATTTATTTATATGATTTATATTCCACCTCTCTTCACCCAATTTGGGCACCTCGAGGCGGCCGGACAATACAGTAAAATACAGTGCCTAATACAATAAAAAGTCCAAAACACAATCACTCACACAATAATCTATGGGGTAGGGGGACAGATGGTCAAGTCTATGCTTGCCAACAAAGCCAAGTCTTCACGGCTTTGCGGAAGGTCGGCAAACTAGTAGCGGTTCTAATCTCCACGGGGAGCGTGTTCCAGAGGGACAGCGCCGCCACCGAGAAGGCCCTCGCCCTAGGCCCCGCCAGACGACATTGTCTCGCTGACGGGACCCGGAGCAGGCCCTCCCTATGGGATCTCACTGGGCGCTGGGAGGCATATGGTAGCAGCAGGCAGTCTCGTAGGTACCCCGCCCCTAAGCCATGAAGGGCTTTATAAGTTGTTGCCAAGACAAAGCCCCTTTGCGGTTTGAGTTATGAATTATGACCTGTGAGTACTGTATAGACAATGGGGGAAAGAAAACATATGCATGCCTGTTCTATCTTTGTTTAGTGTGCATTTATATGAATGTAAGGAAAGGGTATTAAATCTTAGAAGGATATTCCCATCTGTCCCCAGTTGCTGCTCAGCTGTAGCTCTCAGTATTCATAACCTTGGACAAAGTCCAAAGCTGTATACTGGGAGCCAATGTTCAGAAACGTTGGGTTGGGGTGGGAGTTCCCCATTCCACTACAGGCTACTACTGCCTTTTTATTGCATTCCAGTTGCAGTTGCTACTGCATTCTAACTACTACACTAAAGCTTAAATGTTCATCTGGTGGAAAACATTGATTTAAATGCTAAGAAGAATCTTAAAAGATTTTTCAAACAGTTCTTTTGTTCTGGCTGTCCATCTGAAATTTGTTGGTAATATACTTGAAATTTTCTCTTTATTCCTATTTCCTCCTTTTTTCTCCATCAATAGCCTTGTTTCTTGGTTTGATGAACAATGAGCTCCAAGTAGAAATTACTTTGGTATACAAAACTCCCTTGATTCAATTCATCTGTGGGACTAATTGGCAGGTCTAGCATCAACTCCTCCTTTTATCTCCTCGTCTTACTCCTTCTCATAACAAATAGGCAACTCAGAATTAGACAACTGAAGTGAGGGAGCATTCCAGGAAGGAATTTTTCCGTATGTATCTCATCACTGAAGGAGATCATCTAGCCCTCCCACTTTCCAGATTGTTGCTTTTGCTCTTTTTGGAATTCTACATTTCACTTGTTCTGTTTCTACATTTATATCATTTACCAGAAAAAATAAATAAGAGCTTTTCTAATTGTTCTTCTAATTTTGTTCCTAATTGATCGTGTGGGTGCTTTACATGAAGACATTTCAGTAATTAGAACTATCAAGGAGATATTGAAATGTCTAGGGAGATTCTCAATCATCCGGGTTATGGTTGCCCCAAAACTGTTTTTCCAAAAGACAACTGGACTTTCTTATTCTGTTTTGTTTTGTTGGAAAAGGTTTAACTTCTCATCCAAGAAGCTTCTTTAGTTCATGAAGAAGATTCTCCTGAACTGAAGAAGTTTTTGATTGAGAAATGAACCGTTTTCAAAGAAAACAAAAACAAAAACAAAGAAAATCCAGTTGCCTTTTGGAAAAGCACCTTTGGGAGATATTGAGAAGCTTTTGTGGAATCACAGTATAAAGCCAGTGGAATAGCAGATGTTATGCAGGCAGAAACATCTGGATTCAGTCTCCTGAATTTCCATATATTGGTAGGCTGGGAGAGACATTATCTAGAGAGACATGGCCAGTCAACATGGACAATACCAAGACAGAAGGACCCATGGTTTGACTTGGCATAAGGCAAGTTGCTATACTTAGCTTGGCTTTGCTATTACCTGTGGCTATTTCCGAACATATTATATTTTCTGTTTTTTTCTATAATTAGTATAAATGTGTTATTAAAAGGGTAGGGTTTTTTGTTTAAATAAATTTCAGCATGTGTGTTAAATCAGTGATCTGTAGAATATGGCTTCTAATGGTCAGTAAGCAAATGTAAATTTTGTTCTCAGTGGACATTGAAAATGCAAAAAGAAACAGATTAAAAACAGAGCAACATAGAAATAGGTAGTTATGCCGCAGCTGCCAAAAATAAATAAACAAATCTCAGTGCCCACTTGTGTGCTTCATTATAATATTCATGTGTAAACTGTTTATAAGTAGCAATAAGAAGTCACAACTTTGCTCAAACTTATGAAGAAAATTAAAAGGTGCAAATAAGATATGGATACATGGAGCCCTTCCATATATCTTAATGCATAAGGAAGTTCTTTTGTGTACTTCTCAAATTGATGATGATTTCATTCTCATCCTTATCGTATGATAATCTATGCAAAGGTCACATTTTACTTGATTTGGGTTGTAGAACTCATTTATTCTTGGACTCAGCACTTTTCTTTATACATTGCTGGTGAGGTGTGATTCAGAAACTGAACAATTCAAAGACTGTGATTAAATGGATGCAGAATTTAGATTCAGTAATAGATATGCAACAATTAGAATTCAGATGGGCAAAGAATGTTAAATTCCTCTGAATATTATATTTAAAGAAAATTGGTATAAGATGTATTATTGATATATTTACTCCAGTCCTGATTGCTAAAATGGATAATTTGTTCTCTAAAAATTGCTGGAAATGTAATGAGCAGGGCAGATCCTTCTTTCATATCTGACAGCAATGATGCAAAAAACCTCAATATTTTTGGAAAAATATTCATACCAGAAATAAACTAATCTTAAATGTTGAACTCCCTTTTCAATTTGCCATATTTTTATTAAACTTTACTAAACCATAAACTCAAATTATGTTGTATTAGCTTTCTACCTACTAACAGGTGCAAAGATACTCTATGCCATTTATTAGAAGGGACATTTGATTCCCTGTATGGAACAATGGCTAACCAAATTACATGCAGTCCTCAATTTATGACCACAACTGAGCCCTACATTTATGTTGTTAAGTGAGAAATTTGTTAAGGGAGTTTTGCTCCATTTTACAACTTTTCTCCCCACATTTGTTAAGTGAATCACTGCAGTTCTTAAATTAGTAACATAGTTGTTAAGTGAATCTGGTTTCCCCATTGACGTTGCTTGTCAGAAGGTGACAAAAGGGGATCATATGACCATGGGAATGCTGCAATGGTCATAAATATGAAAAATGGTCACAGGAAGTCACTTTTCTCAGTGCTGTTGTAACTTTGAACTGTCACTAAATGAATTGTTGTAAATCAAGGACTACCTGTATAGGGATATATACTTTGTTTTCCAGACTACTGTAACTTTGAATCTTTACGGTAAATTTGATGTGGACATTAATTTAGATTGGACATTGATCTGTATTACCTGGTAAGTTTTTGGTTTTCTATACGTACAATATGTATTTAAATTTGATAGGCTTTCTAAACTAGAATAGGTTTAATAATATGGATAAAGTTATTGTTGTCTGTAATCTCATTATGTGATTTACTATACTGACTGTGCTTCCTGGTACTTATGCTTTGCTTAGAGCTTAATAGCAAATTTCAAGCCTTTAAAACAATATAATGTATTCAGTTATCCACAATCAAATAATGATATACTGGAAAATTATAACCTCTATAATATTTGTAAATCCCTTGTTTATTCATTGTATTTTAACTATTTTCTATGCTTGTTTATATATTTTTTTCTGAAATGTCTAACAATAAAAAAGAATTACTCATTTTTATGAGGAACGTATTTTGTAGAATCTGTAACTAAAGTTTCAATGAAGTGTAAGTTACTGTAATCAATTTACTATGCAAAAAGGAGACATTAGCGAAATATTGGATAAATAAACCACACATTTTAATTTAACTCTTCACTTATTTCTCATAAAAGGTATTTGAACAATTTTCCAAAGAAATCATAATTAGTGTTACATTAGGAACCTTATAAGGTCATAACTACCAAACTTGTCATCTTCAGATTTTATCTGTGGCTTAATTCAGGGGGAATTGTTCATTCTTTCACAAATGAAGGGTAATGTACTTGTCCCAAGATAATGTTGCAAGATCCAATCTGGGTTGGTCACCAGGACCAGAATCTTCCAAGCTTTCAGAGTCATGCTGAAGCCCATCTTCAGGGAACTTCTCTGTAGCAGAATGTATGCTTTGGGCTGTTCTATGTGTGGTATTTATATAGTGCCTGTTTTATGTAGCTTTTTAGATGTTGATTGGGGTATTGATGAATGGCTATTACATCATTGGCTGTTGTTTGCTTGTGCTGCCAAGCCCTTGTTGAGTAATAATTCTGTGGATGTTTTATTATTGTGAACATAGTCTCTGAATTGCATCATTAAAAAAATTGGGTAAATACAGTTATAGGCATGTAAAACAAGCACCAATCCATAAGCATCCATAAGAACTTTCCATGCTCCCTAGGGCCTATACTGTGAAGGCCCTACTAATATGAAAGCTCCCTGGAACATAGGCTTGGAGGAGTATAGAGCATGTTCCCACTTGCATGTGACAAAATAGGCATTGAGATGTTAAATTCCTGTCCTTACACATACTTGCATAAATGTCAGGTGCAAAAGATCAGATTCACACTTGAAGGTCCAATTAAACTGATTTATTGCTAAACAGCCTATGCACAGGAATCTTCCCAAGGAATCTAACCTGCTTGGAGTTAGATAAGGGCCCATGGAATTTAAGGAGGGTTGGGCTTAGTCCACTACAAAGGGATTCTAGGCTGATCCCTCTTTTAACTCTGGCCACAGGTTCTGCCACTCCTTCTCTTATAATAAACTGCAATCCACATACAAAATGGTGGCTGGGTAGCATGATGTAAATTTTATCTTTGAGGCATCATTGTGATTAGGAATAGATGCCAATGCCCTGGAGCTCTTCCTACCAGTACAATTTGGGAATTAGTGGATAGTAACATAGGGCTCCCAAAAAATAAGAGGCCATAATAAAGTCATCTAGGATCTGATCAGATTCTAGAGGACCATTAAATAGCTCCACTTCTGACAAAACACTATTGGTTCCTTTCAGTTTTTTCATACTACTTATTGTTATAGTTTGCATGTTTCTTCATATTTCCAAGCTTTCTTGACTACTCCAACTTTGGCATTGTAAGATAATTGTAACACAATTCTTACTATCAGTGTTAAAACATGAACAGCTTCCTTTCTGTATCTTAAACATTATTGTAGGCATGCCATTTATTGCCTCATTGCTTTCCCTACAATTATACAAAGTGTCTCTCCAGAAAAGTATTAGTTTTGAACCAATCTCAACTGAGAACTATATCTGTATATCAAAGCATGATTTCCATTTAGTCTCCCTCGGAGTGCAGCCATACAGTGTTAGGGATTCTCCGTCGGAGAGATTGGTCCACTTTTGAATCACTTAAGCAAAACTTCTTCTGAACCTCAGCATGAGGTAACCTTCATCAGTATCTTCACTAATAATAGAAAGAATGACAAATTGTAACAATAACATATGTTAATGGCCACAATTATTATTTCATTGACTTTTCGACTATGTCCTGATCTACCCATTAATGGTTTTACTGTTTAAAATCTTACACGTGTCTTGTTTCCATTTCATTAAGTCCCACTTTTGTTGAGCTAAGAAATTTATCTTAACACTGCCAAAATTGCTTTGCTCTTTGTTGATCTTTAGCAGGGTGGCTTTTATTGGGGTATGTTCTGACACATCTTTACTGTTTTAATTGTATTGTGAGCCATGATAAATTAAAATTTGACTTTAATGCGATTTTTTGTGTAATTCAAAATATTGGTGATAAGCTTTGTCAGGAGAAATTATTTCAGATTCTTCCAAGAGTCCTGTTTTCACTTAAATTTAGGATAGAAAATAATGAGGATATTTGCTTTTATGGGGCTTTTAAAAGATTGCTTATTTTTTTCTGTTAGTTTTGAAAATATATTCAGAAATTCTATACCTTCATTTAGTATTAGTGCAGTAGCCTTTTTATGTGTGTGGATGCATGAAGGAAAGAATATTACTAATTCTTGGGACAATCTATCTTCTATCATAATTAAAATATTTTCCTCAATTTTTTTAATTAAAATATTTCAATCCTTTATAAGAGGATCTAGAGATTTAGAAATGTGAATAAGATAGAGGATGGGGTATTTGGAAGTGGGAGAGTTGATAAAAAATTAAAGTTTGTTCAAATATTACTTTTGCAAATCCATACAATTGATGTAAGATAGGAGTCCCCAACTCCTGGGCCACAGCCTAGTACCAGGCTTCAGCCCATTGGGAACCAGGCCTCACAAGCGGTGTGCAAGTATGTGAAGCTTCATTTGCACAAGTGATGGATATGCAGAAAACCCTCCCCCCTCCCCCCACCTCGCTGCTGACATTGCTGCCAGTCTACAAAGCCAGAAAGGTTGGGGACCACTGAAACAGATAAAGGAGAACAGACCAAGGAGCAAAAACAAAATAAACAGAGGATAAGCATAGGGTGGGAGTGGGAGGGAAAGATGGCATAGATACAGATAATGGGAAAAAATAGGAGGCTATTGAAAAGTACAAGGGCTTATCCAATCGATAGGAAGTTGTTAAATAATTTTTAAATGTTTATGGAGATATTTTATAGAGAGTTTTGAATGAGTGCTCTTGTACAAAGAGAATGCAAATAAATCAGAGGAATGAAATTTCATTTGTGAGTTCTACTATTACAGAATATTGATTGATTGATTCCGGTGGATAATATAGTTAGGGCCATAGCAGATTGGAAAAAGAGTTTCTTCAGAGATTCTGGCTTTTGTTGTTCATTAATAACATTTGAATGCAATGGTGGCTAAGGCAATTTGCAGCATACAACACCAAACATAATAAAACATCATGCAACTTACAGTGGCCAAGTCAAAAGGTTTCTTTTGAAAATCCATTTTGAAAAACTAAGGTAGGGATCCTCTAGTTGCTGCCTTGAGTCCTTTGTGTTAGAAAGCATAGAGAAGGGTGTCACACCTAGCTACTTTTGTCTGGCTTGTAAGAACCCACTGTTAATTTTTTCCCCTTGCTTTTCCTAGGCTTATTCTTAAGGGGGATCCTATTTGTTTCTAGGGTACTTCAACCAGCCTTAAGCCTCTTTTCTGTTTCTTGCAGGTGGAAGTCAGGGTTCTGTGCAGCTCAATCACATTTTTTTAGGTTGCAGAAGATCTTACAATCCCCTTATTATTAAATGTGGGTTGTAAGGAGGGGAAATAAGCAGCACACATGGACTTAGAAATGGAGGTGGGGTTGAGAGTGGGCAGGACCTGCTAGTATCATAGTGACTTATGTATAGATGCTTAAGTGAAGATTTGAAATTCCCTTATGAACAAGAGGCTAAGAAGTGCAGGAAGAGGACAACAAATGATTTTTACATAATTTAGATAATAATATTGATAGAATGGGTGTAAAGACTAAGTTGTGTGGATTTAGGGCAGGGGCCTCAATGGGTGGAATGGATAAAAGGAATAACTCTAAAAAACAGGAGGAAAACCTACAATGAAGATAATGGTAAGATAAACTTCAATCTGGAACAGATCCATAACTTAAATAAGCACTTTTCCTAGTTCTCATAAAGATAATGGGAAGGAGTGAGGAATTACATTCAGATTTGCAAGATTCTGTTGCCATAACCTTATAATAAAAGTAGTACCCAAAAATGCTTTTTCAAGAGGCAACTGGACTTTCTGGTTTTTCTTTAAAGATGTTTCACTTCTCATCCAAGAAGTTTCTTACAGAGCTGAAGAAGCTTCTTGTATAAGAAGTGAAATATCTTCAAAGAAAAATCAGAAAGTTCAGTTGCTTCTTGAAAAATCACCTTTGGGACAACTATCACCTGGACAACTGAGAATCTCCACAAAAAAAGTCATATTAATATGTAACTTCGGTTTGGTGTAACTTAGAAGACCGACAACGTAGTTTGTTTATTGATTTATTGATTTGTTGATTGATTGATAGTTTATTAGAAATCTTTAATAGAATCTTTCCTTAAACCATGCTTTCATACAAACACAATTTTATTTCCCAAAAATATAGCAATGTACCCACTTGAATCATCTGACTATTTATGGCAACTATCGTAAGTGTGCTTCTTAAGTCTTATTTATAGCTTCAATTTTCTTGTAGTTTCTTACAATGGCATAAAGAAAACAAGGCTTGATTTTTCCAACCAATATTTATTTTTGTTAAAAAAGATGCAAGATGTTTCCAAAAAAGGCAAAGGAAGAAGAGAGGTGTGCATTTTCTAGGAGTTTCTGATAACTTGCCTGACAGCTAGGATATAAATGGTTCAAATATATATGCAAAAACAAACAGCACAGAACTGTGGCCTGAACCATATACGTAGAACACTGTATACAAATGAAGATAAAATTTTATCCCAGAGTCTAATCTGAAAACATGACAACATATCAGGTCACATTTAGGAGCCAGGAAGGATACATTTAAGAAACTATTCTACCTCTGAGAAGAAACATAGAAAACAAAATAACCATACAAAACCAAGGGGCAAAACCAGCTTCTGCTTCAAAAGGAAGCATCTACAAATGCCTTCAGTCCTGTTTTCACTATGTGAGAAATGACCCCCAATTATAAAATCACAATTCAAAGGTAGTTTTCTATCTTCCTTTTCCCATCCGACAGTTTTGTGAAACTTTATGTTGCTGTCCAAAGTACTTGAGTTGCAGTGAAAGAACAGACAGAAGATATCTGAATGGAATCTGGAGCATTCAACTGACAAAGCCCTCAATGCATACATGAAGAGGACAAGTCAATTTTCCTCTTCTTCTACCAGATCAGCTCAGCTCATTCCAATTCTTACTGGGAAAGGTCTGCAATATTTATACAATGAGAAACGTATTACCATATATGTGTGTATATACCGTGTTTCCCCCAAAATAAGACCCTGTCTTATATTTTTTTGCCACCCAAAAAGGCACCCGGTCTTATTTTCGG
>JANHGC010010337.1:287346-302601 GCA_027560395.1 Boaedon fuliginosus | reverse complement strand
TAGATAGATAGATAGATAGATAGATAGATAGATAGATAGATAGATAGATAGATAGATAGATAAATAAATAAATAAATTTTACTGAGGCAGTATTTCAAAAGTAGTGAAAATAGGATTTATTTATTTTTTCATAAGTTTTCTATTCAGGCAAAACCGAGGAATGCTATCAAATGTTGGTGGTTAATCATTACCTTTAGGACTGGCGAGCACCCTTTCTTGATGGAATAACACTTCAAGGTTTGTGATCTGGATGGGGTTTTAATTGTGTTTTCTGATGACATCATTAATTAAAACTACCGATCAGCCCCCATTCCAGTATAAGCTAATATTACTTATAACTCCCTATGCTTACTGACTTTCAGCTGTTAGCTCAGGAATTGGGCTGGAAAGAATAAGCTTAATCAACTATTTTAAAGAAAGTGTCTCTGATGAAGTAGGAGATGAGACCTTCTTGCATTTATGACATTCTGTGTGGGGATGAATAGGAGACCTCCAGAGCTGTAGTACTAGAGTTCAGATAAGAAAAGGAAATGGTGTTTCCTTTTTTTTCCTTCCTCTCCTTGTGCATCTGTTTTCAGAGATTTTAGATGTTGAACCTGTGCAATTGGTTGCACCATTACTGGCTAAAGAGAAATGTTGAGATGGAGCATGCCAATTTTGCTTATCTATCAAAGACTAGTTCTGTATTATCTTGTCCTAATTCTTGCTCTGAAATACTGTTACCTATTTGAACTTTTTAAAAGAAAAAATGCTAAAGAAAGGTAAATTTGCATACTTCTTTAAGCTATGCTTTATTATCTCTTGTTCCACTGCAATGTTTTCCTTCTTACAGTTCTTAAAATCTTCCTCCTTGCCAGATTAAATACATATTTCCTATACTTTACCTATTTTCTTCTTGCACAACGGCTAGGACTTATGGTTTAAAACATACTAAAGTGCAAACTAGCATTTATGCATTTGTGACCTTGAGCCAATACTTATGGGTCACATTAACTTTGCAGTATTGACAAACATACCCAAGGGCTTCTACAGACATCATCACAAGCATTTCGCTAGGGACCTCACTTAATTCTTCAGAGGTGGAAGGTTAGTGCATTTATTTACAATGTCAGTTTACCATCGGCAATATTTTCCAGAAACCACCTCCAGTTCAATGCCTTTAACTCACTTTTATATGATTCTGTGTTCTAAAAGGCAAATTTGCTAGCTATATAAAATGCCCTCCAGAAGTGCTGGGAGACCATGCCTGAATTGACGTTCATGCTATGAAGATTATTGGGGCCACGGCTCCCATTAGCTTATTACTAACCCTTAAATTAATGTCACAGGCCCTTACCTCTAGCTTTTGGACAAGTTTACCTAAAGGATGGATCACTTTCTTATATGCATTCTCAGGAAAATTTTACCCAACTTGGTTTTAATGATTTGTTGCTGTAGCTGTTGTTTAAAACCAAGCTCTACTGAGAGTGTCTTGAAACTATAGCCAATTCTGTAGTTTAACTGTAACAGGATTCAAGAAACAAAATCCAGTTGATCCAGTCATCTGGTTAGTTCCTGGTTTCCCTCATTCACTGCCTCACTCACTCACTTCTTGTACATGGAGGGTGAACATCTATAGGTTGCCACTTAGAGGGAGAAGGTAGGCCAACATAAGACATTGCCACTACACCAGTTTAACCAGACTTGCAGCCAGTTCCTTGATGCTTCCAGCACATGACACTGAATTTTCACCAGTGTCCCCAGCAGCACATACTGCCTAATAGCTGTTCCACCACTGTCTTATTAAACAATCTACATATGTACACAGTCCAGGTCTGGCCTGGGTCAAACATTGGCTGCCAAGCAGAATTTTCTACCTCGTCCTCCAAAAATTCGCTAGAGAGGTTCAGTTCTCCACTGCATTGACTCATCACCCAAAGGACGTTTGAAGTCTTTCTGATCTATTCCTAGGACCTCAGAACATCCACAATTGACATCATTTTTTTTCCTTTTTCATGGCTTTTGACATTGCCAAGAAAATTCTAAACCTGGAATAATGAATCAAAACAGTTAAAGCACTTTTGACTGGAAGCTTCCAATACATTCATCTTTCAGACAAATTATACCTTTCCCTTTACACTTCATCTTCCATTACTAAACTTCTCTCCTTGAGTGATGAACCTGGATTCTCCCTTTAAAATATCTATAGAGACCTGCCATACTTCATTCAAGCCCATGGTCTCTATTTTTTTCCCTGAATGCACCAGTTCTTTGCAATAGTTTGCTTTAAGGCTCCATTTGCTAAATTTCTCTAGAGATATATGTTCAAAACTCTTATACACCTCCCTTCAAATTAGAAGGTAGTTTTGCTGGCATTATCTTCTGAAAGGCATTTCCTATAATAGTCCTTAAATATCCTAAAACATCCTCTTTTCCCCAAATAGCACTGTAAAATTTTCTTTGTCATATATAATTTCTCATTCTGTCTATGTTTATAAGCCTTTCAAAACAGATGTTGCATATACAAATTGCAAAAATAATCAGCTTTCTTTGCTCAACACTTTTTTTTTGGGTCAAAATGCTGTGTGATATGTTGTGATTGATTTTAATTCCGCAGATTTGTGAATCTGCTTCAGCTACTTCCTTGTTCAGCTTTTGTTAAAATATGCTACCTATAATGGAAGATGTTTTCTATATTATGCTATTATCCTGAAACTGAAACATTATCCACTGAGCAGAAACACACCACTGATCCCATTTGGGCAATTTCATTTGGGTTCCTGCACATTCAACTCTTGCATCTCTGATTGCTAGTTTATCTGTACCCTTTTCCTTCCTGCCTCTTGAGTTCACGGCTCAGTGTTCACCATTAGATAGTGTGTATATACAAGAGCTTTCTTTGAATTTTGCTGGGACATGCCAAGGTTTAAAATGTTGAGTTTACTGAGAAAATGGGCTTATTTTTATGTTTCCCTATCCTTCTGAATTAGATAGAATTGTGTCTACCATCTGTCCCTTAAAATAATGGAATCATAGAGCTGGAACAGAATGGAATTTAGATCTCCAGGTAGGGTCTGACCAAAGTAGGATAAAGTGAAAGCTATCATTTTCTATGGACTAGAAACCTTATTTCTAAAGCTGTTGCTTACTTTATATTTTTATCTTTATCTTTTTTGCAGCAATATCACATGCTGGCTCAATCAGGTAATATTCCAAGAATGGTGAATGGGTTGGACTAGTAAAGGGGAGACCCTGAATTCTAGTTTTCCTTAGTCAGGAAAGCCAGCTGAGTGATTTGGACTAGTAACTCCTTTTCCACCCAACTAACCTTATAAGGTTGTTGTGGGAAAATTATACAAGGAGGTATTTTGTGCACTGCCTTGAACAAATAACAAGCTAATACATACATCTTCTCCATAAGTACTGCTTTCATGCTAGATAGTCTCTGTTCTTTTGCCTGTCCATTTTATTTGGTTTTCTAAGTGACAAGCCCCTATTTCAACTGCTTCCATCTTACTCTTTATTTATGAAGCAGATTATTTTGAATTTCATTCTTTTCTCGGGTAAGCCACCCCACCCAATTATGTGTAAACTGCAAATTTGATAAGCATCCAGTTTATCCAAATTATTAATAACAATACTGAATATCCCCTTGACCAGGGAAATGAGGTGGGGTATAAATTCAAACAAATAAATAAATAAATAAATAAATAAATAAACAAATAAATAAGATCGAAGGGATCATGACTAAATATTATGGCATCTCACTTGATAATCTTCCTCCAAACTATTGATCTGCACTTTTTGAGCATTCTTTGACACACATACATTTGCTCTTCACAGCGTCATTTGTCTCCAGAGATTATCAAGAAAAGATAATTGCCAGTCAGCTGAGTAAAGTCCAGGAATTGTTTTGTCACATTCCTTATTCTTACTGCTGGCAGACAGGTCATTTTGCCTGCCAGTGAGTCTGATGGCACACATTTTGGTCTTTCTGATTGTACCGTATTAAATCACTAAGTACCACAGCATGTCTTTTTGTATTTTTATAGTGCATGGTTGTATCCTTTTGGCCTATCAGTTATCAGTTCGTTGTCTGCCTGCCTATTTTTCTTCCTTGACTGCTGATAATCTAGTTCTTCTAATAGGCCCTGAATATTTCTTGCTGAATTCCAGCGATGGAGAACATCTTCTTTGCCTCTTTCATCCAGTTGTTGTTGTAATCTAATCCATTGGGCCTGCTCCTTCATAAGTTTGATTTTCAAATGGAAAATTTCCTCCATGGACACTTCTGTTGTAAGGCCTCCATGATTTGGAATGATACATATCCATTTTCATCACCTAAAGGTTGGTCACTGGTGCTACAAATACAATATGTTTTAAAAACGCTTTCAGAAGGCGTTGGTTATTTGTCTGTTTTATTCCTTTCTCAGGCCCCAAGAGTAATCAAGTAGTAACTATAAAGGTGGAAATAACCTCTCCTACTGACATTCTTTTACTGACATTGGCAAACTCCTATGGTATTGATTCTTCTTGACTCGCTAGCTTTGCTCATTTTCAAGAAATTGGGTGTGGTCATTTACTTATTGTTTAACCTCTTTGTAGTCATTTATCTTTTATTGGATACTAATTTCTATTTTAGAAACTTTATCATTGTTATCAGGTCCACACACTGCACATATGAAATATTTGGGGGACAACCTTGGTTCTTGAACTTCTCTTCCTTCCTACAAATTATTGTTAAGGTATTAAGATGAATCACTTATTTGCAGCATGCATTATGTTGATTTCTCGATATTATTGTAAAATGGAAGGACTGGTATTAACTTTTCAAACTGTAATCAGCATAAGACCATGAAATAGAAGTTTTTCTCCTCCTGTACACCAGCTAGAAACTCAAGATGCCCTGCCAAATGAGATGAGATATTTCATCCCCAGAACACTTGCATCTTCCTCATTGAGGTTCAGCTGGTCCCTACATTGTGGCTCTTTAAAAAAATGAGGGAGCCTTTTTTAAATTTTCCAAGGTTCTTCCATTCTAAAATAAGTCTGCTTTTATAATCTTATACAATACTGACTTCATGTTGATGCTTTTGTAATATTTTCTATTATTTTAATCTCAGGCATTTAATGGTTCATATGTATGACTGTGGAATCATTGTCTCTTACTGAGAGAAAGTATTGCTAATGAAAAGCATAAAATGTAAACAGGGGAATTAATATACAGTAGCATTGCTTTCTGGTTTCTAAATTTTCATTTCCAGGTATCCTAGTAACCAAATATAATTCAAACTGGAAGGAAATGTGAGCCAGGAGGCAAGTCATTGAAAGATGCTCTGGGATGCCAACTGCTGTAGTGGATCAGGATGACCAGCAATGTGTTTAATTACTGATATGTGGCCAGCAATGTTTTCCTGCCCTTTGATCTCTTCTGGCTGGGAATTCCATGGACACCGGAGCAGGGTAATTATAGGGTGAAAATAATTTCCTTCAGGTTTTATTGGCCATGACAAACAACATAATTTTTCCCTCTTACTTTTCTATCACTCCACGTCATTTGAGACAACTTTTGTAACCAAAGATGCCCCATTCATCTGACATCTCATATGATTCCTACCTCTTGCAGGATTCAGGGGATGCCATCTCTATATTTCTTGAGAATGTCAGCTTCTTATTCAATTTGTGGCATCTGGATTTAATGACTTGTGTTATCCAATGCTTTTCCAACTGGAGAGTTTTTATTTGTTTGCATTTTTGTTTGTTTAGTTAGTTTCAGATTTTTATCCTGGTTTATTATTTATAAGAAACTCAAAGCAGTGAACATACCTAATATTCCTTCCTTCTCCTGTTTTCACCACAACAATAATCCTGTGTGGTGAGTTGGGCTAAAAGAGAGTGATTGGCCAAAGTCACCCAGGTGGCTTTCACACCTAAGGCATGTAGAAAGTCAGCACCTACCCCTCTCCTAGTAAAATGAAATATTTGAGGAATATTTTTTTAAAAGGCAGAATGTTATATTTCCCCAAAGGGACAAATGGAGAAACATTTTTAGAGGCAGAAAGCAACCCTCACTTTTCTTAATACCCACATCAGATGTCAGCACTTAAGAAATAAAGAGCTTATTGAAAGAAGATAAGTATCTGATAGCTCTATTCATAAGCAAATACCCTCATCCAAAAGCCAAAACAGTACGAAAGCCATAAGACATAATAGGAATTCCCCAACACCTTTTCAGAACACAAGTCGTTCATTGCATCATCTTAGAGCAGTCCAAATCTCAATAAAACTTAGCTCAGACAAACACCTAGGATTTGTACTTTGCTTATAGAGCCAACTACATAACCCCTACATGGCCCCATGGGAGTCTGACAACAGCCAATAGAATACATGTTCTTGCACAGGAACAGGAAGCTCAAGTGTGAAGCCCAAGGGAAGGTATAAAAACCCCTCACTTTCAACTCCATGAGGTCAGGTGCACCAGAAGTACAAAGCCTGGCGGTTCTGTTCATCAATAAAAGAACCCTCTTTCCAATCAGCCTCCAGCCTCCATTTTGTCTCCAGTGCCTTTCTTCTGGCTTGCAACTGGACCTGGATATTTCTTCCATCAGGAAGGACTAGAATTCATAATTTTTGATTTCTAGGTCAGCACCTTAACCACTACACTAATCAAGCTAGCAAAGTTGGTGAGTGATCACAAGGACTTGTGGGACAGAAGAAACTTACTGGAACCTGCCTTCTGGGAGCCAGTTTGAGTACCACCCTCTTTGACTCCCTGAATGCTATCATTTTTGGAACAGAAGAAGATGGATGCCAATTGCCTATTGAACTATGGGCATCTTACCTCAGCTATAAACAACTAATCCAATGCCACTGCATTTGGTAATTCCCTGGAATCCCTATTTTCCATTATGTACAAAACACAGTGCAGAATTCTTGCAATCTGGGCATTTTCATTAGTTTGCAATTCTGAAATGCACTGCCTCTAAACAGACACATTAGAATCCTATTTCTACTTATTCTGCCACTTTGCGCTATGCAGCAAGTTCCTGTTTTCTCTGAACCCTTTGAGTAAAAGATCATCATCATATAGCATACACTGTTTCACCTTGTTTTATTTTGCCTGCATTTTGTGTACACCTTCTCACAGTTCATTGTTCCTTCCTTGCAGCTGCCAATTTCTCTGATGTGTCACTTAAACCTGATCTTATTCTGAATGAAAGAGGACAATGGGTCTGCTCTCCAGATTTCCCCCATAAGCTTTTATGAGTTGATTGAGTCAAGGTACATATTTTCATGTTGCTGATGGTTATAAAGGTTTTAGTCAGGCAGCTGTGTGTAAGCAGGTGGTTTCTTTTTATTGTCAGACTCGACTGTTGTAAATTACCTCTCAGTTTGAACTGGAACACATGAATATTGTGAAAGTTCTTCTGGTATTCAGAAATCATAATGTCTGTTTCTGTCTTCACCATCACCCACCATTAATCTCTTTTTAATCCAGGCAACACTGTAAGGACTAAAGATTCTTTACATTACATACAGCTAGGATTATGGCTTATTTGTTGGGGGAAGAAAGAAATTGATTTTTTTCCCTTCTCTCTCTTTTTCTTTGAATGGTTGATAACTTTTACTTTAGCTCATATCCTGAGCAGACACTTCTCCCTGCTCAACCTGTCTTTGCTAGAGGTCAAAATATATCCATTGGGTTGAAAAGCAAATACCTCCATTCTTTCTCTGACAATGATGGCAGTGACATTTTCTGCCTTAAACTTTGCAAGATGATCTGATCTTAGACAATTTTCACCCCATCTCCACTGTTGTCTTTCTCTTCTCCTGCATTTAATGGTTACCTCAGCATGGAAAGAGTGACTTTTCCAAACTCAAGGCAGAGGGTTGATTTCTTGAGGATTCCCATATAACCCTAAATTCAGACTGCAAAACAGTCACACACAAAGAAAAGCTGTGATGCAACCATTCCATCTGTCTCTTCATGTACACTTATTCTTTTTATACTTATAAAATGATAGTTGGGAGCGCTTTCCTTGAATACAGTCACTTTCAGCACCATTCTACCATTCTACCTTAACATTTCCCCGGACTGGGAAAATGAGGTGGGGTATAAATCTAATAATTAAATAAATAAAACATCTGTTGGCCAAGCAGTAATGTTTGGGAATGTAAAGCAGGGGAAGATCCAGGCTCCATCACTCCCTAACTCATCTTTGAGCCACTAGCACAGGGGTGCTAGTAACTCTTGAGCCATGCTGGCTCAAGAATTTTGGAACTTGAAGTCCGAGATCATAAAGTTGTGATAGTTGCACATCCCTGTCCTAGGACAAAGACACGCTTTACAAATGAAGTAGACAAGCAAATTAACAAAGAACTATATTTGCCCCTTGAATCTAAATAAGTTTCATAATTGTGGTTCTCCAGATGTTGGAATCCAATTCTTATCTGCTTGATGGCCAATGGTTAAAAAAATGGCAGGAATTGCAGATCAGAAATTTCCATAGGATCATATTTCCATAGGATCATATCCATAGGGGGGGGGAATAATCGTCTTGCAATAAAACAACTGCCATCTATTCAGATGAAGAGGAACATAATAAGATATCATCTATTATTTATAATTATAGACAAGTCTTCATGCTTACCTTGTGGGAAAGAACCAGGAAAACCCAAGTGATGTTTTCATAAAACTGTAAACCAAAGTTAGTAAAATAAAAATTTGAAAGAAAGCATAGATATGCCCCCTTTTTTATTTTTGATGTGAACATGTATAAATCAGGTATGAAAACACTCTATATTTTAAGTAGAAAATACCAGGGAAGAGTTTGTACCTATAAACTTGTTTGCAGGATCTTAGAAGATAGACATAAAAGAGATGTAGTTGGGTTTCTGATTCCTTGCCAAAAGAAGCAAAGTGAGTATTATTTTACATAGTACAATTGCGCAAGATGATGTGATCACAGGATGCTAGGGAAGGAATAAACCAAGGGTTTATGCTGCTTCTGACTAGTCTGGCACCAAGCATGCCCTCAAGTCCTTTGTGGCATGGCTGAATACTGAGGTCATACTCCAATATACTCTCAGTTCATACAGGATCTATGCTTACAAGCCTGGCCAATCCCCAGTGAGATTCATGGCGCCATTCAGTCATTTCTGCAGTTTTGATTCCTTTATAGCTTACCATACCATTGGCTTTGGGGACTCACAGCTAAAATATGCTTGTAGGATCTCAGCAGTAAGTGTAAGCAGCTGCAAAGAAACAGACAAGGAAAGGTAGTACATCAGAATAAAGTAACTGGAGTTCAGCCAGCTCTGACATAGCCAGAAAAAAGTAACACATAACAGTGGCTTGGAGAGATGGAGATGAGATATTATGAATAAAGAGATAGAAAGAGGGCCACAGATATCAGCTCTTTTATGCCATTGTTGTTTGTTCTTTGCTTAGAACATTTGCAGTCTATGTGAATGAAATTTAGCTCCAGTTAATTTTATTATTTTATTTATTCATGTAGTTATTTTTTAAAAAACATAGAAATAGACCCCTAGAGTTTACTAAGGAAGCAGAGTGTTTTTCTCACCACAAAATCTATCATTCCTCTCTAAATTGAACCAATATACTCCAAATCTTAGGATTCTGTGCTAGCATAGAGCATTTAGTGACTGAATAAAATTTGTACTTAACTCTAGTGATGAGTAAAGGACATCAAGGATGGGTGATATTTTATACCACTATGTAGAAGCTCCTTGTCTGAGATTTATTTTGATTTGCTGACATTTCTTTTTTATTAGCCCTTCCATTCCTATGTGTGGTGGTTTGTGTTTGTTTGTCTGATTTGATGGGGGAGTTTTAGATTGAATCTAAATAAACAAATAAGCTTTAAAAATTAAATTAGATTTCATTTGCATAAACTGGGGAGTAAAGAACATATTTTTTTAATCACAGAAAGCATATTACACCCATTACTTGAACAGAGGCAGCCCAGAGAAAAATGACATTTCCCCCAGCACAGGAAGCACTAAAAGTCCTAAGAATAAATTTATAGGAATATTTTAACCTTTTCCTTGATCTTTGAAATGTCATCGTTCTGTAGGATATACTGCTAACGGCAAACTTTTATAGGAACTGTGGGATGGGTTTGATCTTTGAAGAAGTTTTGGAGATAATATACTCAAGAATAAAAGAAGTTCTCATAATGCCTTTGGAATACAATATAAGTCTACATCTTGCACACAAGCACAATACTCACTCCAGGACACTGAAGCCAGAGATATCAGGCTGAAGCTTGGCAGCTCAAGGTTGCCAGTAACACCAAAAATCTTAGAGTTCGCTCTGCTATCCCCAACAAATTATAGAAGAAAAAGTCATTTTCATCTCCATTTACCCAGTGGTTGTCCAGAATATTGGCTGTCATTAGAAAAGTAGGCAAATCCATGTTCTGTGGATATCAGATTTTCTTCTAATCATACATTAAGGAGAAGACAAAAAGGAATTGGTAGAGGTGGTAGCAATTGCCTCTAATTATGAGCTGCAGTGGCACAGTGGTTAGAGTGCAGTACTGAAGGCTACTTCTGCTGACTGCTGGTTGCCTGCAATTTGGCAGATCAAATCTCACCAGACTCAAGGTTGATTCAGCCTTCCATCCTTCCAAGGTGGGTAAAATGGGAGCAATATGCTGACTCTGTAAACTGCTTAGAAAGGGATGTAAAAGAACTGTGAAGCAGCATATAAATCTAAGTGCTATTGCTATTGCTTTTATCATGTGGCATTCTAACCTAGATTATTGCAGTAAGTATGTGAAGAAGTAAATCTGATGACTTTGGTTTCCTTTTTTACAGTGCTATCAAAATTAAGAGAAAAGAACTCAGATCATATACTTAAAGAACTCAGTCATTAATGGATGTATTGGACTGGATCCATCTCTGTCCATTTGAATATCTCATGCAATATTGATATAGGTGCCTCTCTTAAGTTTATGCTCCTTCCTTTTCAAAAACAGGAATTTTGAATAAATACTGCCATACTATCAGTACTATTATGTAATGTATTGATCAGCCCCAAAATATGAACTTTTGGAATCAGGTTCTCTAGGTGCAAAATCTACCTAGATTGTGCAAAGTACATTAATACCTGCCCAATATCTTTTGTTGTCTTTTGCGTTTAGAAATATTTTCTCTTATTAAAGTGATTCTTGAAAGCAGAGCAGAAATTGCGAGTTAGTTTCCTCTTCTTTTCTTCCGAAAGAAGTCTTGGTTTCTTTTGGCCTTAAAGCATCAACGATTTCAAATGACATTGCAGTAATAAGAAGTAGACTAAGGGTTTAAGAAAGCTACCAAAGTGTTCTTTTGAAGCTTAATTGTAATGAATTACTGTACAGTTGCAGTATGTCTGCTAGTCTGAAGTTGGGGAAAAATTTTTCCCATTGGGTAGAAATGTTTTCTTCTGCCATACTTAGCAATATACTTTTGCCTGACATATGGAATTGCAGTGTATTCAGATCAGTATCCTTTTCAGATGTGTATCCTCTGGGCAGCTGGATTACAGCTCTAAGAATTTTTCAGCCAGCATTGCTATTGTTAAAATTTCTGAAATCCACATATCTGAGGGTACCTGGTCTGATTTTGTCCTTTTCAGGATAATCTCTCAAATCCTGAAGTGATAAATAAAAAATCCATTTGTACTACATTAGGAAAATGGAAACAATGGAAGCAATACCACTTACACTTATATAACACTTTGTAGTGCTTTAAAGCCCTTTCTAACCAGTTTGCAGAGTCAACATATTGACTGCCAATAATGTGGGTCCTCATTTTACTGACCTCAGAAGGATGTAAGGCTGAGTCAACCTTCCAGTCAGAATTGAAGTCCTAGCAGTCGGCAGAATTAGCCTACAATACTGCATTCTAATCACTGCACCTCCACGACTCACTCATTACAATTATATTATTGACAATCATTACATTGCTTGTCAACCCTTTTCCACTTCTATTTCAAAAATTATTTTCTGGATACTAATCAGTTTGATTACTGAGGAATAGAGGATTGCTGAACCCAAAATTTAAAATCAATTTATTCTGTACTAAATGAGGTACCCTGCCATTTGTACATTGAGTTGCCAAAATTCAGCGATTTATGTAACTGAATGGCAAGTTGCCACCTTTCATGTATACTTCTGAGGGATGCTAATGCAGGAATTTCTCTGCCTTTATTTCCTTTCATTTTTAGTCTGTTGATTTAGTAAAGAGATGTTGGCATGCAAAAGGATTGGTTTCCTCAAAGGTCAGCATTTCAAATTGATACCATGATTTCCAAATCCATTGACTCTGGCTTCATTCAATTTTCATATCGTGAGTGATAGGCTTCCAGTTTATTTCTTTCTCTATACCCAAAATATAGTAATGCTTCAAGAAGAAGCCTGTATTTATAATTACCACTTTGGTTTTTTAAAAAATCTGAAAACAGATAAGAGTTATGCATGCAAGAATTAATGTAAGAACAAGTCAGACAAATTTAACTTTATTTCATTCATTGACCAGTAGAAATAAATAAAGCGAATAAAAATACAAGAACTATGAGCAACCATTTGTGGTAGAAGCTTACACATAAATAGCAACATTTTTCTAGTTTTAGAGAAATGAATTTGTCTTGATTATTTAACAGATAGTGTACATCAGGGATGTCAAACTCAATTTCATCGGGGGCCACATCAGGGTTGTGTTTGACCAAAGAGGCCAGGATGGGCATGGCCAAAGTGGGCATGGCCAGCTTGACATCATCATGTCAGGGGCACCTGTGGCAGCACAAGTGGTCTGCCAGTGAAAACGGGCTCCTAAGCTCCATTTTTGGCTGCAACAGCCTCCTGCAGTCCTCTGCCAGTGAAAATGGACCTCTGTTTTTTGCTGGCAGAGGGCTGCAGGAGATCATAGCAGCCAACAATGGGACCAGATCTAAGCATCCCGTGGGCTTCTCTCTAAGCAGTTAGCTGTATCTACCCTGGTGTAGATAAAAGCTATCCATTATTAAATAATGGATGTGTAATCAACTGGTGGTGATTGTAACAATAAACCATTAAAAGACTAACTAGGGCTACAGAGGGCAAGACAGGATCAAAGATATTCTTGGAAGATACAAGAATAGAACTCTGGAAAGCTTATAAAACTTGTGCATGTTAAAGGAGAATATTTCTAGATCAGGGTTGGAATGAGGGGTCCTTGGTGCTCTCTGATCTTGGTTGTTTCCTTGCAGATGTTTCATTACCCAAACTAGGTAATATCATAAGTATTAGTGACTGCACTGCACACTAGCACTGATGATGTTACTTAGTTTGGTAATGAAACGTCTGTAATGAAACAACCAATCTCAGAAAGCAACAAGGATCTCTCAGCTTATGCCATTCTTGACATGAGCAAGAAGCCTATATATCTTCCTTTCCAAGCTAAATGGACAGAGATAAATAAAGCTCATGGTATTTCAACCACTCAGATTGATGCCAAAGCCAGAAATCTGTTGAAAACCACATGGCACGCTGCACTCAGACCTGAAAGTTCATTATATGTGTTGATTACTCCATTATTTGTTGTAAACTTTAGTTTGTTCAGCATTTGAAGGCAGAATGGCATGATCAAACACTGTGCTGTCAATAAGTCCTGGTTGGTAGTGTGGTGAAATTGTATATCATATAACATCAAAAGTAACGATAGGTTAGTAGAGCCATGGTAGTGTGGTTAATTCTGCTGACAGTTAGATTCTCACTGGGTCAAGGTTGATTCAGCCTCCTATCCTTCCAAGGTCGGTAAAATGAGGACCTGGATTGTTGGGGCAGCATGCTGAGTCTGTAAAGCACTGTGAAATGGTATATACAGTAAGTCAAAGTGCTATTGCTATTAGTACACTTTATGTACCCTACCAGCATTGCAACCTTTTCAATTGCCAACAACTCTTCATTAGACAAAATAATTAAAAATCCAGGATAATAATAGGGGAAGGGAGACAGGAAAATGTGATAAAGTTTAAATCATGCCTTTAGCAGGTTGCATTCTAAAACTCTAAACACAAAGTGTATAGAATTTTCCTCGTATGTAAGAGTATATTGTCTTTTGTTTCCACTTACATGGCACCAGAAATTTCATCCTTGGGATAAAAATATGAACCGTGACAGTTTTGAAGCCTCAGGGAGCAAAAAAGAATGGAAGGAAGGAGAGATGGGAAGGAGAGCTGGAGAAACACCAACATAAAAGTAGTAGAAGCTGTTGACTTCATAACAGCCAAGTCTGAGGCTTTGCGGTTGAAAAGATTCTAAATCTGCCCCACTTGAGGTGGTGATGTTTTTTATGATTATCCAACCTATTTGCAATTGGTTTGCCAAGTTCAGTTTCCTATTTCAGAAAAAAAAGGAATAATTACTTATCATTACTTGATAGAAGCCAATATATTTGACAGCATATGCATTCCTGATCTGTTATTTCCTTTTAGAAATCTTGAAGAGTTAAAACCCAGATAAATGAAGCAGAAGAACTGAAATTAATGCTGGGAAAAAAATGTAATAATAGCTATGATTAATTATGAATCAACTCTATCAAATGGAGATGTTAATCCAATTTCAATACTTATGAAAATGTTCCAACACCACTTCTATTGCTGCATACAATTTATCCATCTGCAGACTTGAGTAGTATCATTTGCAAAAGAATAAATGATTGCTCAACTTAGTCAAGGGAAACTGCTTGCTTCATTAGCAAGTTTCAAATTATCATTTGCGTTGTGATAATATATTTATTTTAATTCTGTAAAATTAATTAGATGACCAAGTTTTAAACTGTTAATTTATTTGAAATAAAAGCAGATAGAACTAATCGGTGCAGAAAACACTAAGAGTGCACTAAGCATGAGCTACCTGGTGAAAAACAATTTCAGATTTTCTTTTTCTTGGTGGGACAAGAAATCTAGCCTTATTATTTCACCTGCACTCATCATTTTGCATGCATGTTCACTTTGGAAATAATTCTTTGATTTTGTAACCATTTGTAAAATTCCTAATTTGCACTGTGGTGGTTAATTAAGTTAGTGTGTATGTCTACAGTGCTTGGTGTCTGGGCTTCTAATCTACATATCAACAGCCTTTTTATTGAGGTTTGTTAATAACTTTAAATTGTGTGGATGGTTATGCAACCTGTTCATAAGCAACTTGTGCACAGGGAGGAAATAAAAGATAAAATTTGTAGGGATAAATAATGAAAGGAAAATTATATTAGCAGTGCAAAATAACATTTTCT
>JANHGC010010337.1:264790-282392 GCA_027560395.1 Boaedon fuliginosus | reverse complement strand
GGATTGTGTTTTTTAGGTTTTTTATATTGTAATATGTATATTTTAACTGTTGTTAGCCGCCTTGAGTTCCCCTGATTGGGGAAATGAGGCGGGGTATAAATTTAATAAATTAAATTAAATTAAATTAAATTTTAACTATCTTCAATAGTAAGGCAGAATGTAATCTGAATTCCCAGTACGAAGAGGCTCCATTCCAGATGACCAAGAGAAAGTGAAGTTTAGATACTTTTGTGCGGAGAAAGTGGATCAAGATAATCTGCTCCCTAGAGGTTCTCAGAGTTTACCTTTTAGGATGCAAGTAGTTAACTTTAGTTTGGCAAAATGTTTGTCTATAGATGATTAACAATAAAAGAAACTGCTTAGAAGAGACTCTCTGTGTGTTTTCTTGGTTTTTGGAGTCTAATAAATAATTATATCACCCAAACACTTCTTAACTCCACAAAAAACCAACAAGCCAAAACTCTCCCTGAGGAGGATGAGTAAAGGTAGTAGGAATTTCATTGCTGCAAAGGACAGAAACAGCTGTGTACAGTATGAACTTTTCAAACCATCACAAAATGAATGCTGTCTTCATGATACATATATCCAGGATATGAAGTACAATCATCAACATGATTAATTGCCATCTATTCCTGCTTATCCATGTGGAGACAAATAGCATTGATAGAAGAGGATGAATAATGCAGATGATTACAAGTGACTATCAAAGCCTGGATTGGAACGTGAAGTTGTAGGAATTGTCAGTATTATTTTCATCAATCCTCCACAATGAACAAGAAAGATCTTAATTCCTAGACCATGATCTACATAACTGGAGAACAATTGGCTTGTAAAGACTTCCAGAACATCATAAGATGATGATGAGCTAGCTGGATCATAAGTGGGGGGGGGGGTTATAGTTCCCAATAAATTAGAGGGTGAAGGGATCTGAAGCACACCAATTCTGCTTGATCTTTGGATGGACAGAAACCATGATTAATAATTGAATTTGCACAATTTAGCAAGAAAAGCAAGAATAATCCCAATTTTTAAGAAAGTGAAGAGAGAGGACTCAGAAAATTACAGATCATATGGTGTAATATTTCTAATGCCAACAAACCCAGGCATGTGTGAAAGAGGCTTGCCTTGCCTCGTGGAGGCTGCTCCCGCAAACCATAGCTACCATGCTGTCCCATCAGCAGATGAGCCCTGGCCCTTTCACAGATACCTGGGTTTGTTGACGGGGCTGTGCCCAGCCGGCATCACATGCCCCGATGGCTGGCCTTGGGCTCGCAGCTGCATGGGTCTCTCCTCAATGCCATGGCTTCCTGCCTCAGCTGCAAGAGCGGCGGTAGGGTGGTGGTAGGGTGGCGGCATTGATCAGAGCTCTACTCCGTGTTGGGTGTGGGTGAGTGCAGCCATCTCTCTGGCTGTGGACTGGGTGGCGTGGTCCCAGGAGCTGGAGGCAGATGAAGATGAGTGTGGGGCATGTCGTCTGCACTGGCTGGCTGATCAAGTCAGCCCCCGAGAGGCTCAAGCGCTACATGAGTTGGGGCAGGGAGACTCCCCACACCCATCCTCCATCTGCTTCCTGCCTCAGCTGTAGCAGGAGGGTGGTGGTGGCGATTGGTGGTAATCGGCTTGCAAGTGGGAGGCTGGCTGGGCACACTTGTGGGGAAAACCAGTGCTGCGACCCCAGCCTTCTCGGATGGGGCTGAAACAATTGCTTTGGAGGTGGAGGAGGCGCCTTGGGCACCAGCTGGCTTTGGTGCTTTTTTGACTCCCTCCCCCTGCCCCAGCCGCCTCCCCATCCATCCAAGCTGTCCCCCAGCCCCAGGTTTTTGAGCACCTCTGCCCATTATGCAACCCGGAGTTTAGGCATTGTTTTTGAAAAGACGCCATCACGCGCTCCTTGGCTCCCACTCAGATTTTCTGCTCTGCTGGGTTGCTGGTCAGGGGTCCCACCCACCTCTGGACCAGCCTACCTGTCAACAGGCTGAGCAAGGCTACCCAAGGACCAGTGCAAATGCCTTTCTGGTGCCTGCCCTGCATGAGATGGACCGCGTGGGCCCTCTTGCCTGCCCTTCCACCCAATTTTCCCCACTTCAATCTCTCCAGAGACTCTCCCCTACGCAGCTGCCATTGCCAATGTGGGTCCTGTTCCCCTTTAGCAGGGGGACTTTAGTGGGAAGAAGAGAAGAAAGCTGGCAGAGGCAGGTTGCTGGCTGAGATCAGTAGGCCAGATTCAGTGCTCCAAATGCATCCCCGCCACTCGGGAGGAAAAGAGGGAGAGGAAGCACTGCGAGAGAGCCCATTCCCCTCTCTCTTCTCCTCAGGTGGTGGCTCATTCAGCTCACCAAGCTCAGCAAGCAATGGGCAGTGGCATGTGGGACGCCATGGTAGCTACCGTATCTGTATGGCTTTTTGAGAGCGTCCTCCAAGGCCATTCCATGTGGATGGCTGGGGTGCATGGGAGATGTCCCCCCCCTTTCACCCTCTGGCCTCAAGCTCACGTTGCGTGTGTGTGGCAAGTAACCCAAGAAAATGGCAGGGATCAACTGCACATGCACTTCAAAGGCCTTATTTTTGGGTGGGGCCGTACTTTACCACATGAGGTCAAAAGCCTGATTGGGCTTATTTTCAGGACATGTCCTATTTAGGGGGAAACACAGTACTATCAGCCAGACAGTGTTGGCTGGTGACCCCATGGAGGAGAGCCTTCTCCGCAGTGGGCCCAGCCCTCTGGAATGAGCTTCCACTGGCGCTCCGAAGTGTCCCAGTCCTACAAACTTTCATCAAGCATTAAAGACATGGCTCTTCCAGCAGGCTGGCTTGAATTGACCCATCGAAAATTCTATTCAAATTAGGGGTTTTAAATTGTTTTAATTTTTATATAATGTTTTTATATATGCTGTAAGCTGTCCAGAGTCCTGAAGGATTGGGCAGCCTGTAAGTTTAATAAATTAAATTAAATTACCTGTTGAGAATCCTTTATTGAATCCTTGTAGTAAGAAAGAGTTTGAGGTGAAGGTCTATAAAGCTGTAATTCATATAATCTATGATTCTATAAAATTTTGGTTCATTTAAGTAATATTACAAAGGCAAGAACTAACAAGAAAAAGATTATGAGTTATTGAAGGAAGACGAATAAAAAGCAAGGAAGGCAAGCATGTTGTGAAGAGAAAGCAATTATTATTTTTATCAACATTGCTCTCGAGAAACTGCCTACTACTTTCAAAATAGATCTTACTGTATATGTTTTTTTAAGTTTACTGTCATCATTCTGGCATAGACCATTTTAGTATGTATTTTTAAGCAGTACTAAAATATGTTGGACACTTTTCTGGAGGGGAAAAAGTTTCCATTTCTTACAAACGTACAAAATAAACAGAAAATTAGAAGGCATAGGAAAGGAGACCACAAAAAATATAATTATCATTGACTGGACTACCTAAGACATTTGCTTATTCATCTCAGAAACATTTGAAAGACCAAGGGTAAATAAATTCAGTTTAATAATATGGAAAGATTTGTGTTCTTCAGTTGCATTATTTTACAAGGGAAATTGCATTTATAACATATTTTACCAATTTGAACCTTACTAGGCCTTTATACATTCAGTGCTTCTAAACAAGACATTTCTACTTTGCTTGGCCCATGCTTTGTCTAATTCTCATTTTTTATTTGTACATTTGTACAAGTATATTTGCCATACTGATGGTGCTGCTGCTTTAGATTGGGAACATCTTCTTCCCTAGACTATATTGCTAAGCAGGGCTGGCCCCTGATTGGTCAGAATGAAGCAAGGTTTTGTGACTGCACCTTCACCAAACCCCTATTTGCAACCTTCCAACCATTTGCTAACTTACTGTTAGACCTGTCTCTTCATTGTGCCTACGGCAGGTCACGCTCTGTAGCAGTTTATCTCCTCAGGCAGCTGCAGTATATGGGTCACTCTCACACAGTCACAGTACACTGTGCATCCAAACCCTTACACAGTCTGCTGCTCTGAGGATGTCCTGAGGATGCACAGTGGGTGAACAAGGAGTTGGGGGGTAAATGGAGATACTCGTGGAGGTCTGACTGGGGCAGGAAGGTGGGCAACAAGTCTTCCCACTTCAAGCAGGGGGTCCTCTTAAGCTGTTTTATTCTTAGCTTGCATGTTGCCAGATTTGCCCTTCAAAGCAAATGCTTTACCCATTGGGCAAAGAAATGACTATGTGTTTTAGGGTATGGAATATTATTTATTACATTTTGAAATTGCATGTCTCCAGATGTCTCTGGGTGCCTTCATAAAGTTTTTAAAAGAAATGTTCCATTAAAACAACACTGTCCAAAAAAAATAACAATTATCCAAAGAAACAAAACCATCCTTTCGATGCCTCTTCAGGAGACCATCCAACCATCTTAACCAAAGGACTAGGGAAAAAATTGGGTTTGTAAAGAATACTTGAAAGTGGTGGTCTTATAAACCTCAGTGTGCATGGGTGGAGAATTTATGTTCTCCTGCTTCCACTATAATGATTAATGGCCCTTGTATCAAAATCAACAGGTCAAGTATTCTCCTAATAATGGTTAGTCCAACTGAAGATGAAACATGAGTGAAATAGTAGATAACTTTAACTTTCCTGACAAATACGGACAATCTAATACTTAGCAGTTATGTGGGGAATCTGTAGTTCTCTGATAGTTGTCAAATTGTAGTTCCCAATCTTAATTACAAGAGGCAGAGACTGCTGGGATTTGAAGTTTTAGCAAAAACTGAAGAACATCAGATTTCCTCCCCTATTCCATAGAAACTCATTTAAAGATGTATTACTTGCAGTAGGAAACGAAAGCACTGCAATAGTGAAACTAAAATAGAAAAATGGCAAGCCAACTTTATAGTTTGAAGGAGCAACTCAGAATCAAAAATTTCATTCTCAAATGTGTGGCACAATGGATTTCCGGTTTGGCTGGATGCTGGATCCGCGATCTCTGCGGATCCACTCCAGACTTCCCTGCCCCAGGGCTTCCCAAGGAGCCTACGTTTCCCCGAAGATGCAGCGAAGCGAGTGGGAACAGTTTGACAGGTGGGGAGCAGCCACATCTTCCCCCTGAGCAGATATCCCTGTAACCTACGGTGGATGAAGCGGCAGCAGAAATGGCTGCCATGAAGCCAGAGCCACTCTGGGCTTAAGATGTGTGCTGGAGAGTGGTGAAGGGCAGGAGCCTGCAGTGGGTGAGAAATTTGCTTTAATATTGAAATGACCCCGGAAAGCAAAAAAGCCTGAAAGTGGCTCCGGAATTTGAATAGTGGTGGTTCCGAGCTGAAAGAGCAATTTAAGAGACTAGAAAGAGAGTGTTTCCAATTATTGTGAGTACGGAGTGCTGTACATGCAAGCAGGAAAAAAACAGAGAGAGTGAATTTGAGACATTTTGTAACCAATTTGAAAATGGAGGTGAATCTGGTGGAAGCATTTGTTGCATTCTGTTTTGTGCTGTGGAGACTGATGGTAATAGAATCTGATATAACACAAGAGGATATGGAAAATAACATGGGAAATGAGAAAAATGGTGAGTGGAACCTGGAGGAGGATGAGGAGGGAACATTGGAGACAAAGAGTCAAATAGAACTAGCCCAGCAAATCAAAGATTTAGCACAGCAATTAAAAGGTGAACAAAAAAAAGAAAGAGATTTTTAAGGGTGAAAAAATTGGACAAAAGACAAAAAATGGAATACCAATTAAAATAAATTAAGGGTGGAGTGTGAATGATGTGACAAAGTCGACAGTGCAGAGGAAAACACAATCTGGACAAGCGCAACAGAAAAGAAGCTTGGAGAAGCAGATAGGTGATGGCCAAAAATGGACCAAAAACAAACTCAAACAACTGGTGAAACAAAAAAGTGGGGGTAGAGAACAAGATGGAAAACGGGGAAGCAAGATGAAAAGGTTGATACTGATTGCCTTGAAAAGGGAAAGGGACGGTGGCTAAAGGGTGTTAAAGTAGAGTTTATTTTTTATTTTTATTTTAATAAAACCTATAGGCCGCCCTCTCCCAAGGGACACAGGGTGGCTTACAACAATCAAAACAGTATAAAATAATGCATCATATATTAAAATTATTTTAAAACCCTTAAAACAACTTCGAAATGTTAACCTAATCCAACCTGCAAAAAGAGCCATGTTTTGAGGGCTCGGTGGAAGATTAACAGGTCGGGGATGATCCAGATCCCTGGAGGAAGTTCATTCCAGATGGCTGGAGCACCCACAGAGAAGGCCCTCCTCTGTGAGACCACCATCTGACATTGTTTGGCCGACGATATTTGGAGGAGGCTGACTCTGTGAACCCTCACTGGGCATTGAGATGAGAACAGCAGCAGGAGACGCTCTCGCAAATAGTCCGATCCTATGCCATGTAGAGCTGTAAAGGTCATAACCAGCACCTTGAATTGCACCTAGAATCTAACTGGGAGCCAATGCAGCTCAAACAAGAGTGGTTTGGTATGAGTGTAATGGGGCACACCCTTAACTGCTTGCGTGCGGACATTTTGGACCAGCAGAAGCTTCCAAATGCTTCTCAAGGACAGCCCCATATAGAACACATTGCAATAGTCTAATTGGGAGGTGATAAAGGAATGAGTAACAATGAGCAGTGCATCTTGGTCCAGAAAGGGCTGCAACCTGTGCACCAGGCAAACCTGGGCAAAGGTCCCCCTGGTCACAGCTGCTAAATGGTCTTCCAGTTTCAGCTGTGGATCCAAAAGGACATCCAAGTTACATATCCTCTCTAAGGAGGTCAACACCTCCCCCCCATGGAACATCGTGGATAATCTGAAAAGATGGAACCCAAAGTCACTCAGTCTTGTCTGGGTGGAGCTTGAGTCTGTTGGCCCCTACAGCCTCCAGGCACCAGGCCACTAGTTCAGTGGTATCATTGGTTTGGTTCGGGGTAGAGATATACAATTGAGTATCATCAGCATACTGATGATACTTCACCCTGAACCCTCAGATGATCTCCCCCAGTGGCTTAATATAGATGTTTAATAGGAGTGGTGAGAGGACTGGACCCTGAGGTACCCCACATACCAGGGGGCCTCAGGCGTAACCTCTCGCCTGGCTGTAGATCACCCAAGGGGTTAAGAGGTTAACCACCATAGGACGGTGCCCCCCACTCCCAACCCCCTGAGCCACTGCAGCAGGATTTCATGGTCAATGGTATCAAAAGTCACTGAGAGATCAAGTAGCACCAGGACAGAGGAATAACCCCTGTCTGGGGCTTTCCAGAGATCATCTACCAACACAACCAATGCCGTTTCAGTGCTGTGCCCGGGCCTGAATCCCAACTGACAAGGGTCCAGATAGTCGGTTTCATCCAAGGTCTGCAGGAACTGGAGTGCCATCACCTTCTCAACAACCTTCCCTAGAGGAATTCCGGGCTGACTTCCAGCGATACTGGGTACGAGTCACACGAATTCCGGGATTCGTCCCAGGACCACCGAAATCTGGACCCCCAAAAGGTCTGACCTTTTCTTTAGGGAAGGCTCAGCAAAGGAGCATGGTGGGAAAGGTAGAAGGGGTTACACGCACCCCTCCCTCACCCTCCGGGAGCTCTAGCCAGATTCGGATGGGACAGAGCCAGAAATGGCATCCAATTAGCCTGGAACACCCCGTGAAGTTCTTGAGCAGGGGTCTCACCACAGCCTCTTTCAGGGCTGAGGGAAACAACCCCTCTCTCAAATAAGCATTAATGACTGCTTGGAGCCAACCTCATGTCACCTCCCGACTGGCCGAAACCAGCCAGGGTGGATGTGAGTCCAATAAACAGTGGAGGAACTCATTGCACCTTGTCCACATCCTCAGGGCCAACAGACTCAAACTTGTCCCAAATAATAGGAATAAGACTAGCCCTCAGCAACTCCATAGGACTTGCCCAGTTGGAGTCTAAGTCTATCCGAATCTGAGTGATTTTATCCAACAGATATTGTACAAATTTTTCAGCTTGGCCCTACAAGGGTTCATACCTTGCTCCTGAACTAAGAAGGTAAAGGGGGGGGGAAGTAAAGCAATGAGAACAATAAGAACAATAAGAATACACAAATAAAAGTAAGAAGGGTTAGAAGTTATAGAAGTTAAAGCAATTATATCTTATATATAATTTATATACTGTATTTTCTTAAATAATGAATCAATACATTGATTAGGATATTGAATTAATATTAGGAGTATTATTGTATTACTATATTGATGAGAAGATAGAAGGGGGGAAATGAATTGAGAAATATTTGGAATTAACCTCTTATTTTATAGGGGTAATATGATAAAGATTATAAAGGATATTTAAAAATGGAGTTTTCTGTATAATAAAAAATGTTTGGATTTTGAAATAAAGGTATTTTAAAGTTAACTGAGATAGTGAACAATGTTTCAAATGATTTGGAATGAATTATGTAGAAAAGGAACTAGAATGAATAATAGTGGTTAATATTGGAATTTAATTATATTCCTATAAGTAAATAATTTAGAATGGAGTATTGTTATCTAGAATTAAATTTCTTTTACTATATTTGTTGAATAAGCTATATAAATAAAAATGTGATAAAATTTGCAAAGATATGCAATAAGCAATAGATGTTAAACGAAATAAGTTTGTTAAATCAATTGTGTCCACAAAAATGTTTTTAGAAGTGTTATAGAAGTGTTATAGAAGTGTTATAGAAGTGTTATAGAAGTGTTCTATATAATAGAGAAAGGTCTAGATCCTGATTCCTAGGGGATATTTGGAGAAGATAATAAGGATTATTTTTAATTGTGATAAAATTTATGATGTACTAAATGGAGAGGATGGAAACCCAAAAGAGCTCTGTTTTTATTTATTTTATTTTATTTTATTTCGATTTATACCTCACTTCTCTTCCCCAGTCAAGGGGAACTGTTTGTATAAGAATTGATGTATGTAAAGAAAAACAATAAAAAAATTGACAAAAAAATGTGTGGCACAATGACCTAATGTCATCATGCATAAAATAATCCTGATGATATAAACTTCTGCTTTACTTTGGTTTATTCATATGCATGCAGAGTGCCCACGCATCTGTAGTGCATTTGTGGGCATAGTAATATTTTTTAAGTACTTCTCTCAATTCTTTGTTTTTGTTGCTTGGAATCCCAGAGGAAGGCTTCCTTTTTGTATGATTTGCATCTGTAAGGAAACCAGCCTGCATGTATGGTTTGAAATCTCTACATTAGCAACATAGAAAATTTGGTATTCTAAAAGGCATTGCCTGTTTCAGTATTGAGATATTCCACATGATGAGGGAAGTCTATAAAAAAATTTAAAGCTAGCAATTCCGTGCCCCCCCCCCCTTTCAAGAAAGCAGCCTTCATAAAAAATAGAAATTGAACCATTTGGGCTCTTCTACTTTATGTATAATATGCCAAAACATTTGAAAATACACTCATTGTTCTCATTTCTCTCAGAAATATTTGAATGCTTTAAAACATTCATTTAATGAATGTCACAATTCTGCCGTTTTTTTATATATATATATATTTCTTGGGATTATGGTATGTGAATTCTACTTGCACTCCCCCACAGTTTGCAATGATGTACAAAAATGCCCGCAACATTTTCTTATCAGTTTTTTTCTCAAATTCACTTTCTTTCTCCCTCAAATTTGTCTTGAGAACAGCTTGTTGAAATCTCCACTTGGAACACTGAGTGCATCAGGCATTGAACCAATCAGCTTTAGAGATTATTAGTTTACAGCCCCTGCTGTGTGTTTTAGACAGAAATGCATTACTCTGATGTGGCTAAACTATTCTAATCCAAGTGTCAGGCCTAGGTTATTGACGCATTATTTGCTAAGAACAGAGAAACCAGCTCATAAATGTATGGAACTTATTTTGAGATTTATTTCTAAAATGGAGTCTGCCTGTGATTAGTAAGAATACTGAAACTCTAAAATTTCTCACAAGATGCCCTGTGGTCATTAAGGAGGGAACAGCTTGAAAAAAAAAACATTATACCAAATAGTGTTGCAAAGACATGTTTTCTGGGAAAGTGAAACTCATAATATGATTATTTCCATTCTGGATTCTGCTGCTTAAATAGAAAATTGCCATAATCAAAGTTACAGACATTTCAAGGGTAGGCTGTGCATATTCGCTGTCCAATTTGCACCTTTAAAGTGCCTGGGGACGTTTAACCTTAACAAAGCAGCTAGAATGAAAGATGCAAACTTGTAAAAAAATGCACAAATATCAGCCATGACAACATAAGAGAACTTTGGAAAGCTGACTTTAACTTCACCCAGGCTGCTGACAGTTGAATTTAGGCAATTTCTGACACAGCAGCCAACAATAATGGAACGGAGATTGATATTGGTCCTTCTAACCATGTACTCACTCCAGCAAACCTTAAGGACTTGCTCAAGCATTACTAGGTGATATAGGAAGTGTAAACACTTCTGTAGTTTTAAAGATCTTCTAAAGGAGCTGTGTATGGAACGTCCTCATTTTCTGAGCTAAGGCAGCTGGATGAAAATGAAGACTTTCTTATGGTTGCATCTTTCAGTGAGATTCCCATTTTTTTTTTATCAACTGCTTGGTTGTCTAAAGGCATTTGCCCTTTACTGATCAGGATGGTGTTATGGATGGTTCCAGTTATGGTTTTATTCTATTTCATTCTCTTAATGCTTTCATTTTCTATGCAAACTCTCCTTGCAGAAGAGGGAGGGAGGGAGGGAGGGGGAGGGCAGAGAGAAGCTGTAAGTCAAAACAGACCAAGCTTCACCAACCTGATACTTTTCAGATGTCCAAGATTGCTACTAAATAATATTTCCAGCTACAGTGGCCTTGCTGACTAGAAATTGGAGTTGCAGTTTAATAAAAAAGTGTTGAGGAAGGCTAGAATAACTATCTTAGAATAAATATACTGACTCAAATTCTAAGCCGTTGTTAAGTATAATATTGAATTGCAAATGTGAGGAATGTGCAAATACAGCAACTTAATGTTCATGTTACAGTCATAAAGACCAATCTATGTCCCTGATGCACAAATGTGCCATAATACATTACAAAAAAATAAAAGAAGGAAGCTTTACTAGGCAGAACAGGACACAGAACATACAACCAAATGTGAAAAAGGACCTTGGAAGTTACAGTATGTAGTCCAAGTGCAGAATCCATTACATCATCTCTGACAAATAACTATCCATCCCCTATCATCACTTCATGTGGCAGCCCATTCCATGGTCTAGCACCAGTTGCATCCACACCCACATCCAGTTTAGTGAAGGGGGAAAAGTCATGATGTGACGATGCCATGACAACATGGGTTTGATACCCCTAGTCCAGCAGCTCATGAAAAAGCTCCACCTGAATCTATCCTCCTGAATCTATTTTTGTAGATTTAACTCATTGATTCCAGTCCTACTCTTCTGGGTCAATAGCAAATCAGTTCATTCCCCATTCTAGTGGCAATTCTTCAAATATTTGAAGACTTCTATGTCTCCCCCTTAGCTGTCTATTAAACACACCTAGAGTTTTTTTTAACACAGGTAGAAAAAGAAAGTAGGAATAAACTTGGGAAATTTTCACAATGAGGGAAATTGTAAAGTAGGGTCCCTCAGGGATTGGAGTTGGATCCAATGTTTTTTAAGATACATATAAATAATCTGGAATCAAAACTAAGCAGTTTTTATCATGCTTGTTGATGATCCAGGTAATAAAATCAACAAGGGGTTGATTTTGTATCCAAAAATATTGACTGATAACTTATTATCCTTTCATCTACCAAAACCTCTCACAAGTTTGCCATAAAACTAAAAACAAAGATTAAAAACAAAGATTAAAAGCATGTTATCTTAAAAGGGAGTTCCTTTCAAAGAAGTAGAGCAGATGCAGAAAAGATTTAGACCTGAGTCACCAGAGAAATTGTAGCCTCATCCAAGGAACTCAAGCGATGGGAGATGATACTTCATTGGAAAAAGACATTTTCTCTAGTCTGTGGGGCTTTAGCCATGCAGGACTTTAAAGGTAATTGCTTAAGGTAACTTGCATTGCAAAACAGTGTAAGGGGGTCCTTTTGAATTATCCCAGAGAGATTAGCTTGGCTGCTATTCTGTGCCAGACTGCACACACAGGCAATCTCAAATAGAGCCAATTGCACTTGTCAAACCTGGAAGTTTCCAGCACATGACAACAAAACAAGAAATTACAAATTATTATTAGAATCAACCAGCTGTACCCAAAATGATTCAATAATATAAACAAAATACATTCAGACTCTGGAACCGATCACTTTTGTACCAGTTACCTCAGGCAATACTATTGGTGATAACATGGTTGAAATCTGACAGAAGATTAGCATACTTTCATTCAGGAGCTGTTTGAACTTGCCATGGTGCTGAATAAATGGTTCTTACAACCAGTTCTTGAATTTCAGCCATTGTAGCTTGTGTGCGCACACACACACAAACTTGTGATTGTGATCCAGGGATTGAGCAACCATACTAGATTTCCAAACATTGCAGTATCCCACCAGCATGTAATCATGATTTGCGACCTTGTTTGTTGGTTTCCCTCATGAAAAATCAATGAGGAGCCAGTGAGACACCTGTCATCTCTTTCAGGTAAACTAGACTGGAAACATGGCTAGATGAACCAATTCTCCTTTATTTTAAAGCCACATTAGCAGAATCTTGCAAATCTGAGGCTCCAGATTCCCCAGTGCAATTTTTAATCGCGTGATTGATTAGGGCAGGTCCTAATTTATTCCTCCAACCATAAAGAAACTGAGGTTGTCTCATCAGTTCCCGGGTGGCATCTCTTTCTCTTCATCCCCAAGGTCCTTCTAATGTACCATCACAAATTTGGAAGTCACGGTCATGTGAGGTCCTCACTTAATAACCCAAGGTGGAACTATTATCACTAAGCAGCATGGTCATGTCACATCATACTTCAAAGCCATATACAGCCACTTAGCAATGGAAATTCAGGTTCCACTTAACATCGTTAAGCAAGGACCAGCTATAACAATAATCTGCCTTTTGGGGGGGAAGTTGCATCAAGGATAATACTGATAGTCCTTGTTCAGGGACTGCCTCATTTAGAAACCATTCCATTATGGTAGTGATGAAAATGTAACTTTATGATTCTCACATTCACAATCTTGGCAAGTCTGTAAAGCAAAGGAAAGCTAAAGTAAAATCATAAGTGCAGTTTCACTTAGTGACAACTAAGTTGTCAGTTCCAATTGTGGTTGCTAAACAAGGACTACCTCTATGGAGTCTCTGCAGAGGTTCTTATAAAAATGGCAGTAAAATGATGGATTTTCATTTCCTTAGAATAATGTGGATGCCTATATAATTGCATGTTAGTACATCTAACCTATAATAATGCCAGGCAATTATGCCAGCCTGGCCACATGGACCACACTTTTAAGGCCATTTTCTTAGCAACAAAAATTAAATTAAAAAATTAATTTAAAATTTTAGAAATTAATTTTCAGATTAAAAATGTTCCTAGCTACTTGCTTTGTACAGATCAATTAGATCATGCCGACAGTGGTGTAGTAAGCTTAAATTAAATACTTAAGAAGTAATTAGACCACATCACTCAAATATTAATTTTCTATCAGGAGATTTGGTGTAATGGCAAGGCTAGATGACCTCTGAAACACCTTCCAAAATTTATTAATCTATGAATTTGAGATGATTTACATGTGAATAATCAGCAGAGTTTGACTGGAACAAGTTACGAGTGATTTCAGATATAAAGTTATTATATATAGTATGCATTTATATTTGTGTAATATTTAAATTTATATAGTTAATATTTTAGTGCTATGTGCTGCTTCTTAGTGGAAATCTTGCTGGGCATTAGACTACACATGGCAAAATTAGAATTTATCCCATGCACTTCATTTCTCTTGAGACCTAACAGAATTGCATTTTACAGATATATATTTAAAGGAAACAAAATCTCATTGGCTTCATTTATATCTCATTTCAGTGAAATAGGTCTAGAGCAGAATTTTGTTGGTTAGCATTTAGATTTTGGATACTTTACTGAAAATTTAAAATTGTGCCTGTGTCTTTGAGGCTTCAAAAATTTGAAAATTGGGCCCATTCAGCTTCTCTTGAAAGAAATGTCTGAAGAGGCATTTGAGCTAAAAAGTATTGCCATAACTTGTGACGCTTATCAGTGCCAGTTCCAGTGAATGGGCATGCACACCTGTTCAGTGCTTTGGCCTGTAATTCTGTGTGAGCTGAAATATGTTGTGAATCTCAGGGCAACTGTCTATTCATCTGTTTGCTTGAAAACTCAAGTGGCCCTGCACGCTTCTCTACAATATCTGAACTTGGAAAACCCACCCAGACCAATTTCTATTTTCCCAACTTCCCTAAGACATACCCAGAGAGGTACACGGTCTCTTCTTTTTCTTTTGCATGTAACTGAGGTTAGTAAATGAGAATGGATATTGCTTGGATTTTATTTAAGCCAAGTTCTTTCTCTTTTCAATTGTTTCTCCTCCAAAAAACAATATACTGTTCAGGCTTTTTAGGAAGAAATGGTGCATGCAACGGAAGGGGTCAAAGCTGTGGAAGAAATAATTCCCCAGGGACAAATTGTGTGCTTGACTGCATGTGCAGAGGAACCCCATTGACTTTAAAGTAGAGCATTCCATGTATGAGCATCCAAGAGTAGAATTTGGCCTTTAGCATTGAGACACATACTGGTAAAGGAAGACAGTTTGTGGCAGCTGTTCCATAAATTTTGTTGTTTTGTTGCTATATGAGAGAAACTAGGGCAACTCCTAGTTTGTGTATTGTACATAAAAGAGACTCTACTAAAATCCCAAGCTTGCTGTCTCTGAATAGCAGCCAGTTCTTTACTGAAGTAACCTTTTTCTTGGGGAAGAAAGGAAAAGAGGGCAATACATCATGCAAAGTATTCTGTTTCTCGTATATGTATCATTATTAAAGGCATTCGGAAGCCCTCTCTTGCAATCCCTGTTTAGATTTGCTTTAAGAAAATAAAAGGGCAAGGCTTTGTCAGGCAAGAGATGACAGTTACCGTACTGTCCTTTTTTAAATTATTTTTTACTCCTTGTTATCCTGCAGAGCTAAAATCTAAAATCAAGACCTTCAGGAGACATGTGGATAGGTATTTGGACCAGCAGTTGTGATGTTCATCAGAACAAACTTGAATGGACAACAGCTTTACAGGTGATGGGGGGGGGATCAATTGGACCTAGTGTCAGGTCTGATAAAAACTACGAAGAAAGGAAGGGATTGCTAGACAGTCCTTGGAAAGCCAAAATGAAACATGCCAAAACTAAATATCTTCCATGATCAGAAAATAATTCCATATGTTAAGAAGACATTACTGTGAAGCATATTTTTTACACCGTCTTAACTTAAGAAGAGCAATGCAGTTCTCACCAGTGTTTTTTTGTTTTGTTTTCTTTCCACACTGGACATTGATTTTTCTCCCTGCCGAAGTGTGCATTTCTAATGGAGCTTGAAATTAACATGGCTTTTGGTGGGGGCAGGGACTGTTGTTTGCCTCCTTGATCATGTATAAATGCCTGCACGGCTTTGGGGAGTAGATTTTGTTAAAGCCATTGTTAAAAATGCATTAAAAATACACATAAGACCTTATTTTTATCTAGCTATTGTGGCGAATGGTGATTACTGCATTGGAATTTCCTTATTTTTACCAATAAGGAAAAGGAAGGATTTTACATTTAAATTGACCTGCAATTTCAATTAATCATGCAATTTGATTTTGCGGGAAGTAGCTCCATGAAACAGGATGACCTGTCACAGAATAGGGCACATCGAGCTTTGCACTGGCAATAGCCACACCTTTAAATCTCCTGTTTAAGACTTAGACAATAAGTCTAAGTGCTTATTGCTATTATAATTATACTACAACCCAAACTAGAGAGCCAGTTTGATCACCAAGATAGAAAGCAGGACCATAAGTTCAAGTCCTGCCTTAGCCATGAAAGCCAGCTGGATGATTTGAGGCCAGTCACCCTTTCTCAGTCCAACTCACCTCACAGGATTGTTGTGGTGTGGAAAATAGGAGGAGGAAGCTGATATGTTTGCAGCCTTGAGTTATTTGTAAAAATAAGAAAGGCAGGATACCAACAAACCAATAAACAAATAAATTAGAGATTTTCAACTGATGGTTTTGGGCTAAATTAAGGCGTCCCAAGAATACAGTTTTACCAGCCTTCAGTTGTCTGTCCTAGAATAAAGAATTGACAGAGGGAAGGGAAGTTATGGCAACCCACCTTAATTAAATGCAAGAAATTGCCTTTGCTTTTCTGCTACTTATTCACAATGGCTTTGCTTTTGAAGTGTTTGTTGGTCAGAGCTTTAGAGGTTATTCATAATCAACTGCTTGAACCTTTTAGGAAAATGTGACTTGTAGAGCATGCATACAGTATATGTCTCAAAAGAGTGGCAGTTACCTGCTCAGCCTTTTGCCTCCACTGAGAAATTATTCCTATTTGACACTTTTCCCTCATAATCCGTGCATGTGGTAGCAGCTCACTCAGGATGAAATCTTGTACTTTAGCTCTTAGTTATTGCAATTGTCTGTGAAAGTCATGTAGCATCCCTCTTGTCCAAATCACTCAGTAAACAGTTTTTAAAATTATAGTTGTTACAGCCACACAGGATCATCTGATTATATTCATCTTCTGTTCTCTGCTTACAAACTCTGTTTCTGTCTATTTTCCCCTTGATCCTGATAAACAGAATGTTCTGGGATGTTTCATGGTGATTCAGATAAATGAGTTTGTAAAGCAAGTAACTATCTCTTGCTTTTGCTGCTGTTGCTGTTCCAGTCACAAGCCGGCAATGAAAGAGGTATCTTTAGAGGTAGAAAAACTATTTGGAATATAGTGATATCTTTTTTATTTTATTTATTTATTTTCTACATACAGAATATTATGTATTATAAGATATCATAAAATCTTTGCCATAGTAACACATTTTGCTGCATTCCTTGATTAGTAGAAAATATTGCCTTTTCCAAAACAGATAAATCATACAGTTCTGACAGCCATTCCTTGACATCTGGAACAATAATACTTTTTATTTCTTAGAATAATTCTTTTAGCCACCCTCCCTGCTCAATACAACCTTACTTCCTGATAGTCAGATTCCTAAGATTTGGTATGTAATTCAATACTACATTAACATCTTTCACATTTAAAGGTTTTTCTCATAAATATGTTTATGTACATTAATATACTTTTCCAGAAAAAGATACCAAATTGTCACATAACCAGTGAACTCTCATTTTTATTCCAGCATTGAAAATCTGATGTTTATCTTTTCAAATACATTTTTGAGGAGTCAAATACAGCATAAATACAGTTTGTTAATGAAATAATCTTAATCTCAGATCTGTAAATATAATTTTAATATTTTTAAGGAGGTGAACCCATTGATGAGATTTACTGGATATTTGGACTTCCAGTTTGGTCTTCGGCAGAGTTGGACAGTGGGTCCACAACAGGGATGGGTTTCTCCTGGTTTGCTGGTTACCCGCTTTGTGGACGCACTTCCGATTCAGCTGTCAAAAGCGCACGGCGCACGATCGACAGAGAAATCTTT
>JANHGC010010337.1:248744-261571 GCA_027560395.1 Boaedon fuliginosus | reverse complement strand
GAGGGAGGAAAGTTATATCTCAAGAGGATCAAACCTCCCTGGCCTCCTTGCCATGACCTCAAGTCATGTCAGGCAAGCCATTCCTAATTAGTGTTTCTGAAAACAATTCAGAATGTCACATTATTTACAGATGGCAGAAGGATCATGTTACATTGGAGATGAGTTTGTGGGCCTGCTGTGTTCATAGCTGTCCTGCAGAAATGGAAGAGAGCCTCTGCATACCGATTGTTCAAAATCTCGTACTTCCCCTATCCCTCAAAACCAGACTATCACTGTATCATTGACTTGCCTTGTTCTGCAGTTAGCTCAAGCACATCTCTTTTCACTGTTTTTCTTTCTCCTGGGTCACCTTCTTTGGCACTGAACCAGGAAAAAAATTAACTGTACTCTTCAGAATCAGTTTGAGACTATACAGCTGGCATCAGCTTAGGCACTTCTTCACAGAACCCATAAAGTCAGATTTGTTTCTATGTGAGGATAATATCAAGGGAGCTGTAGGAGCAGATTCATGCACTGAGCAGGCACTGGACCAGACAATATCTATAATTCCTTCCACCCCTTATATTCTACATAATAATTCTAAGTGCCATTAAAACCACTTTCCGTGGCCTATTTGCTCCCCAGCAGCCTGAGATCGTTGTGGTTTTGATCTTTTGAGAAGTTTGCACTCCTAACAATAACCATCATTCCTGGAAAGATTCTAGGGAGACCAATGGCAACTCTGGAATGTGGCTTCTGACTAACTCAAAATTAATTGTCTCATTTAGGGCATGTCCTCACAAGGTCCTGGAGCTGCTCCAGTCCTGTGTTTCTGCCAGCTTGACTTTATACCATAAATTCTGGTACACACAGACACACAGACACAGACACACACACACACACACACACACACACACTAAATATAAGCAAAATGCACATTTTATTTTTATATATTAATCAAATGCATAGAACCACCAAATTATTATGCATAAATTAATCAAATGTATATAACCTACATGGCACACAACAATAGATAAAAACTAAAAATGTGAAGAGTAAATACAAATATAAAAGGCAATAATAAGATATCCTAAAAAAAACCTGGAAATACAATGCATAGTTGAGGGAAAACAATGGAGCCATATGCTCTCCATGAATATACGCAGGCAAGACCATTTTCTTCTTGGCCTTTTCTCTGCTTTCCTGAATAAGGTTTGCTGCATGTTCTATTGCACAGTAATTCCTTATGCAAGCAATGATTATAACATCAACATGTGCCTTACACACAGAGCATTTTCCGGAATATTTGGTCCAATTTAGTAGTTTTGGTTCTGTTTGGTTGCTACTTCATATTTATATATTGTATTCATTTCAATGTTATGAAACAGTTTGGGTTTACTGTTTGTTTTTCTGTTGCATGCCATATTAATCCAATAAATAAACAAACAAACAAACAAACAAATAAATCACCTCTAGTTTGAAACCTGCACAAATGCTTCTGGCTTTCTTTCTTTTCTTTTCTTTCTTTCTTCTTTCTTTCTTTCTTTCTTTTTTTTTTTTTTTTTTTGAAAGAACCGGTGCACCATTTCATCATTTTCAGTCCTTCTGTTTAGAAAAAGTCTGTTTCAATTACATGGGTTAAGCAAAAGTCTATTTATATATAGAATGGAAAAATAATACATTTAAAAGTATGACTGATGTGCTTTAGGACAGTTGAGATTATTAGTGAAGGATACAAAGATATTGAATGCAGGACAAAAACCACTAGATTGTAGTGTCAGAAATGTATCCTGGGAAAAAATATCCAAGAAAAGAAAAGTCATAAAAGTAGGTAGAGGGAAAGAAGAATGGTTGCTGCATCACCAGAATGGAGCAGCAACATTTTTGGAGTGCAGGAATTGATAGTGTTGCCCTGAATTCCCAATCAGCCTGCTTTTCCTACTTCTCTTGCTCAGGCACTGCTGATTTGTTTGTTTGTTGCATTTTACTTTCTTCTAGAGCAATCCCTGTGTTTTGATTGGTTACTTCTCAGGGACAGGACCACCACCTTATAATCTTTTCCTGTCTTTCCTAGCCCTAAGCAGATGCTCACCAGTCACCTTTTATAGAGATTCTCAGTCATCCAGATCATTGTTGTCCCAAAGGTCCTTTTTTCAAAAGCCAACTGGACTTTGTTTTTCCTTGAAGATGTTTTGCTTCTCATCCAAGAACGTCTTCAAGGAAAAACAATGTCCAGTTGCCTTTTTGAAAAAGCACCTTTGGGCTCACCAATCACCATTTTCATTCATTCACAAAGCTCCAGATGACCCAGCCACTGTTTTTATACTGATGTATCTTGTTCTCACCCATCCATTTATTTAAGATCACGATCATTCAGAAAGTTGCACAAATTGTCTCAAAAGTCACACTGGTTCTTTCATTATTACCTGTCATTATAAATTTCCACTGTTACTCACTTATGAAGCTCTACTTCCCTATGCACCCAAAATGATCACATAATGAAACCAAATCACACATTACCTTCATAATTAAAGCTACATATGTATTCATTAATTCCACTCAATTCTGCATGACCAGAGCTATTCAATTACATCCTCCATTCTCTTAGATTCTTAGATATGTATGGATTACACACACACACACACACTCACACACACACAAGTGTGTGTGGGTGGGTGTGATCATATAAATTATTTGAATAAATAAATACAAAACTTAAGCGTTCAAGAGAAAAAAGACACACCTGAACCCCATTTCTGATGTCCCTACCTCATCTACTCAAACCTCAGACTTTCTGTGTTGACAAAGAACTGAAGTGAGATCAATCTTGAATTAGTTTGAACATGAGTTCCATTCTCTACAGGTAAGAGGCCCACCTTAATGTAAAGGACTTGTTTTCATTCAATTGAGCCCGAGTAAAGAGCCCTTCTACTTAGGATTGATATACTGGGGCAGGAGTCTGTACATGTATTCTGCCTTTATTTATTTATATTTCATATTTCTAGAATCTCCCTGAAGGATTATTGCCCTTTAAGATAAAATGCCTCTTGCTACATTTCTCCCCTTCCTTTTTATTTCTATTTGGAATGCAGCAATTGAGCTAACAGCCATTTATATAACATATTTTAACATTTGACAATCCTTGAGTTCAGGTAGAGAGTTCAATCATCTCTAAAAGTGCTTGAGATTATTCTGTCCACAATCTGACCATTTGTTTAATCTCCCTAAAGTGCAATTATCCTGATACTACTACTACTACAATGACTATGACGATGACGACGACTACTCCTACTACCAGTACTTTCTCATTGTTGAGGATGGTGAACAAGTTTCCGTAAATTGAGTTGGTCTTGGACAACACTCCATTTTAGACATTTCATTCCTAATTGTTGATTGATTGCCCCCTACATTCCATTGCCACTCTCTCTTGTTTTCTCAGTTTTTTTAATGAAAGATGATTCCTTGCAAGGAAATGCTTTTGGCTTGTATAGGCTTCGTGGCTGCATAGTTGTTAGCAGCACTTATCATTTTTATTAGCTAAGCTGTCCATATTAAAGTGATAGACTTTTTTAATACCATGAAGAACATCTCAGGGAGCATGAATAAGTTAATGTTCTATTTAACCTAGGAGCAGATGGTTATAGAAATATTATGTATAAATAATTTATGGAGAAAATACCCCCACTAACAGTTAGGATTATTTGGAATGGCCTTTCCCAGGGAGAGAACAAGAGAGAGCTTTTTGCTTGTTTGGAACTATATTCTTCACTGACTGTCTAAGGGGATCAATTCTATATTTAACCAGTCTGGCTTTTAGCCCAAAGTTATATAGCAGAGTTTCAGTGGTTGAACCCTGGAGCCTTGTTCTACTGGGCATTGTACTAGCCATCTTCAAAGAACTTACAGATAATAGTCTTTATGGTGTTTATCTTCTTCGATACCGAACAAGGCAGTCTTCCTCAATGGCAAGAGCCAAACAATAATTTCAAAGAGGTTTTGATAAAGGCTTATGCCCATCAGTTTCCCAAAATGAATATATACACATTTCTTTCCCATCCTCTGTAATTCTTGGTTTAAAACTATTACAGGTATGAAATGAGGCCCAGAATGATAGTGGAACAATGGTGGTACTAGTAAGTATAGGGCAGACAGTGCTATTTTTCGCTTGGGCTGTGTATATCTTCAAACATTATTTCGAAGAAATGCTTCAGATTCAGAAGTGCATCACCTTTGCTATTCATTAAAACAGCCTGATATTTTTCAGGCTTCTGTGTGAGTCTATTTATTTATTTTATTTATTTATTTAAATTTATACCCCGCCTCGTTTCCCCTGTTTGGGGGAACTCTAGGCATCTAAGGGAGGAAATACTGCTGTTTTAACCAATTTTGCCACTGTTAAAATGGGGCACTTCCCCGCCCCTCCCCCAGGTTCACACAGAAGCACGGGGAAAAAAATCAGGCTGTTCTATTGAATACTAGAAAGGATCTTACTTCCAAATAATTGTTAAGACTGCCAGAGGTTATATTAAAAAGTCACAATAAAACACCAAGCTGCATATTGTGCTGAAAGTTCTTCTTAAATTAATCATCTACTTAAATCTTCTCACAACCCACAGCCACTATTAACTCTGACCACCTGTTTTGTGTGCCTGGTCTTCTCTCTGTTGCTAACATCAGATAGAGGGAATTAAATTTCCGTGAGCTAAGACACAACAGTAGTTCAGTCAAAACACTTGCCAGTAAATAGAAGATTGAGTTTGGTAAAATTGTCCTGAGCAATTTAATTCTGCTGGTTCATATTTCAGATTCCTCAGCACATGAACTCAGTGGGATAATGCTTAGATTTGTGTAAGTTGACGGGATAAATTTCTGATTTCCCTTACATAACCACAACAAAAGCTAGAGGATTTTAAACACCGGAATGCTTTCAGAGTCTATTTGGGGTTTTGCAATATCTTGCAACATTTCTCTCTCTCTTTTTCAAAAATTAAGAACTCCACTTCAGTAAGCATGACACAATTATAAAATGAATAGTATTATCTGAAATGCAGTCTTTAGGCAACCTTCTCCTTTAGCTGTGCCATCTGCGTCCTCAGCCACACTGTAATGGTTTCTTTTCTTGAAAGAAAATCTATTTGGAGTTCAAACCATGAACCATGGACTGATTCCAGTGTTAGACCTGGAGAAAATCCATGTATTTCTCTATGAGATTGTATTCCTGCCTATTGAATTGCGTTAGGAATATTATTGATGGTTATGTTGTGAGTTATTGTATTCAAGGTTTTGTAGTTTAGGAAGGTATGCTAAGTGATGCACTAACCTAAGTTAAACAAATTTACCCTCTTGGAAACTCTCCTTCTCTTGTCTGATTGCCTCCTAAAGGGCATCTCTCTCCCTCATTCCCCAAGGTCATGCCACATATTCCAATACATTTACATATTCCATGATAACATCACAGGGAACTTAAGATTCTAAGTAGAAGGGGTGGGAATATAAGCCAGTTTTTGTTGTTGATTAACTGAGACTTACAAAATGACACAAAGCATAAAAACATTGGAAACACTAAAGGGCATCTTTGAAGAATGGAGCCAGAAATTAGTAGCTACAATATCAACAGTATCATCAATTGTATCTGATTCTATGGATAGTTTATGTCCAAAAAATGTCAACAAGGAAATAACTGACATGGACCAAATTTTGTCTGACAAAACAGAGTACTGAAAGTAGAAGTACAAATAACAGACTGAGAACATGATTTGGAAGGAAATGTTTTAGTGGATATAACAAAAAAAACTGGCTGAAATTTTAAAAATTAAAGAGGAAATACAAATGACAAACCAAGAAAATGGCCTGGATGTAGGTCATTACTGGATCTACAAAAGACACTTTCAAAACTTTGAACAAATCTTTATCTGAAATAAAGAGGAATTGAAGAGGAATTGAATCCTATCACAATATTTAAATGAACTCAAGATTAAGACTATTAAAAGTAAAAGGGAAGGATATATATTTGGTTTATTTGATCACAATTAAAATAAGACATTTATTTGCAAATTTCTGGCAATTCTTTATACACTCTTTGCTGACACCAACATTAAATAGGTGATGTTTTATGAATTTGCTTATAGATCAGGAATGCGATATGGAATTAACAAATATCTATCTATAGCCTTATAGGGGGAGAAGAGTTGCTAACTTGATCTATATTTATTGTAATAAAGGTTGGTAGTCACTTCTTTATATATTGTTTTTACTTTATCATAGTCTTTCTTTTCATTTTATTGCACATTTTCTTCTATTTTATTTCTTCAAATTTGCACTAGTTTTTAACCATTGTAATTAGAATTTTTAATTAAAAAATATGCAACATGGATCTCAGTGCTCAGCTAGAACTAGAACTACCTATCAAGTCTCACATAGTTGGATAAAAATCAATGAAGCAGGAATTACACTAATTTCAATAAAGTATCTTTAAGGTTATTCATGAGGTAAATAAAACAGAGTCTTGGAAATTGCATGACATTTCCAACCTTTTTGCATGCTGAGTTCATTAAAATGAAGAATCTCATTGAATATTTACTGCCACTTGGGTGGAGTTCTTTTTATAAGATAAGTTCCCAATAGATTCTACTTCTCTCTTAATTGCTTCTATGTGCAGTACTTTTTTCCCTAGCTTTCTCAGAATCTCTTAGAATGGTGCCACCATTCAGATGGTTCAGCAGAATGCCATGGTTGGTAGTAGTGACTGTTTCCAAGAGGTCAAATAGGATGAAAAAGGGTGCACTCCTGCCAATCCAGATCCCGATATAGATCATCTATCCCAGTGACTGATCTTGTGACCATCTCATGGTCTGCCCTAAATCATAACTGAAAGAAATCTAGATACTCCTCTGAAAGATCCAGAAGAAGATGAAGAAATCCAGAGGATCCTGTGTAACTCATTTCTGACTACCTTCTCAATAACTTCTCTAAAGAAAAGGTTGAGGCAGGTGGGAGAAGGGGCAGTAGCTGTTCAGCAAGATATGGCTCTTTATGTAGAGAGTGTGCCAATTTCTCTTTCAACACAGGTGACAGTATGACCTCTTTACAGAAGCACTTCTAAGTCCAACCACACACAGCTATCCCAAAAGGTGGCAGGAGGAGCATAGATCGAGACCACAAGTATCAACTATCTACTTTTTTGAATTTCATAAGGCCAGGTCACAAAGAAAGACATCATTCTTGTTGGCTTGTTTGACTCCACTTATTTAGCATTCAGATCTGTGCAACTATGAACTACTTTGCCCACAAAGAAACCTGGAAAAGCCTCCAGCTGGTATATTGTCCAGCTGTGGCTCTCCAAAAAATTCCAAGCAAAATAAAAAACAATTTATTTGTCTTGAAGACAAATAATGCATTGATGTTCATATTGCCACTGAATAGGCCCAAACATGGGTGCATTCCAGTCTGTGGTTTAATTCACTTTGGTTTTATGAAATAATTGCTCCAAAAATCTTTTCAGTCGCTTTATTTTTAGAGCACTTCAGTAAAGAAAGGGAGCTGCTTAGGATAACTAGGAAGAGAGCTCACAGGAACAATCTCATGTAACACCCAGGACATATATATATTCCAAAAATCAATCAAATCCAAGATAGAACTTTATCAAGCTAATGGGGAAATCCTCAAGTGCCCTTTGGAAACACCCAGGATCTACAGGATCCATGCAACCCTAAGCCAATGCCAATTACCTTCCCAAGGCATTGATTAAAGTCTTCTGGGACTAAAAGTCACAGAGACGCCAATACCTGTTCTGAGATGACATCTAAGAGTTTGGGAAGGGTTTCTCCAATGTAGTAGAACAATCAGTAGCCCCAGCTTATTTCTGTGATCTTGAGGTAAAGGGAAATTGCATTTAGTTACACCTAGGCAGTACTACTGATCATTGTCAAGATTTTCCAAATCATCACAACCACCCTTCCTCCTTGGCCTTGGAGTATAGTCACTAAAGGATCTGAAGCAAAGAAATATGATTGCCTTATGTGGTCTCTAGCCAGTACCCTTTTTTGAAGCCACTGTTGCTGCTCCAGTCACTGTTCCAGGTTCTACCCTAGAAAGCCCCTATTCCTGGCTTCTGTTCTGTCACTGGCCTCTGACTGGATGCCATTCAGAGCATAAGTTCCATTAAGTGGGCAAGACACCGTGACTATTTATCCCATGACTGCCTAAAGAACAACATTGATCTGTTGTCTCCAGTGGATGAATATCCTTAATGGACTGCCATTAATTCCATTTCTTCATCCCTGTCTCCTCTCTTATCCAAAGATAATACTCCTCTTCTTCAACCACTTCACATCCCCTTCCATCCAAAACATCCCATAATTTGCAGCAACATTGCTCAATCTTTCTTCTCAGGTCTTGGTTCCATTCCCTTTTCCCTTTCTTATCATTCTTCCACTATTCTGTAAAAAATCATAATGGGAAAAACATATTAAATCATAGCATTCCTTCAGCTATATTAAACTCTCTTTCTTCCCACCCCCATATCCAAGATTTTTTAAAAGGGTTGTTTGGTGTTTTATCCATTCAAGAAGAAAAAGCATGGCCAAAGAACAAGCCTTTGAACTGTCAAAGAATGTTCTGTATGTAGGGACCCAATTAAGATCAGTGCTAATATAAATATACCAGAAAAGGCACAAAGATGACTCTAGTTTATAGTCAAGTCATGTACAAGAAAGCTGAAGGTTTGGATTAGGGAGCCTGGTATGCGTATTCATCCAAAACAGTAGAAAGGGACATAAAAAGAGTTGAGCAATTCTTTCCTCCTGACAAAAGTCCAACAGTCATCAAATACAAATGTACTGTATTTACCTGAAAGGAAGACAAGGTTATTTTTCTACATAATTACTTGTAAATGGGGCTGGGTGGGTGGATAGAGACAGATCTTCTTAGTTTTGCTGAGAATACAGTTCTGGAGAAAGGTGTTGTTAAAAGGGAGAAAGAATGGGAAGATGTAAATTGCTAAAAGAGAAGAAAAAGTCTGTAAGGAGCACCAAAGAAGCTAATGTCACATGGGAGATAGGGGCAGAGAGAACCAGGCTTCCTGGGCTTCCTTTTTTTTTTCTTTTTTTCTTTTTCTTTTTGAGGTTCCATGCTTGAAAATCTTCAATTGGTGGAAAGCATCCATGGACAGGAAGTTCTTCATTACAAACACTCAATCTCTACCCATGTCAGGAGTAAGAATTGATAATGAGGAATACCATAGTAACTAAATAGGAATGGAAGTTCTAAACTTGCTTTCATGGAAGCAAGAGCAACTTACTATCTAATTGTAAAGCATAGGTTCCCTTACCTTACAACCAATAATATCTTTCACCCAATGTGTTGCAAACAGAAGTAATGGAACCAGATTTCACCCTAATGGAGTAAGCTGAGCTAACTGGATCAATTTCCTGCATAGCAGCCAAAGCCTATGTAAACTTACCAGGGACTAAAAGTCAGTGGATTAAGTGGGACTTTCAACAAAGCAAATTCAGAAATCTGAGGGAGATTCCTATTTTTACTCTTGTATATGTGTGTACTTGTGTGTACATGTGTATGCGACAGAGTAGTTTTTGAAAATGGTTTTTGTCTTGGAGAACCACTAATGGTCGTAATGGGTGCCTTTATTTGTAAATAGTAGCTTTTAAAACAATTAGAATTATTTTCAATTAATTTAATTATTTTTGTTGTTGTTCCCATTCTCTCTAGTTTTTGTTCTTGTTTTGTTTGTTTGGTAACCTCTGGAATATATATCAACAGATAAATGAATGTGTTATATGAATGGAAAAGTGTCTGTGTCTCCCTGTCTCTCTATATATGTACAATATGTTTATATAGGGTCATTTTCCTTTCAAAGAAGTATTCATAATCAGTTGTTTACTATGTCTTTTTGATAAGAGACAGTGCATCATCTTACAAGATCTCATGTGCAGGATGGGATGTTCTCATATGCTAATTATCAGTGTTTGGGCAAAGCTTGGAATTAAATGCTATTTCATATTGTATTTGTTTTAATTACAATGTTAATATGAATGTTTGAAAACAGCTGAACAAATGGGTTCCCTAATATCTTTCAAAGAAAAAGGAAGAAATGGCATAAATCAAGAGTTTAAAACTTATCCTCAAAAGCAGATGGATGGATAAGCAAGAACTGATTTTGATTTGTATAAATATTACAAAGATCTTCTGGATAAAATAACCGGTAGTTTTCTCTATTAAGCAAATTGAAGCATTTCTGTTAGCATCTCAAAGAACTGACTAGATAAACTGTTGAAATTATGGTCTAATTATGTTCTTTAGTTATTATAATAATATCCATAAATCAGACATGGAAAAAAACTTTGTAGCTCTTTGCAGAGTCTAAAAGTGTATCTACTATAGAGTTATAGCATTTAGCATATTAATTTGCAAACATTGTCATGTTAATGTGATATTCTTACTTGAGAGTAAATTATATAGATACATGCATAGTATGGAGCTGTACACTTTCCTCAGAACTAATCTAGACAGCTAATCCAAAATGGGTTCTAGTTAAGTTTTATTTGTGGTATAAGATATTCCATTATAAAGGCAATAGAATGATAGCTGGCAGCATAGAACTCTTACTACTTAGTGACAAATTTTTCCTTCTGCAAAAGCGTTGCACCCAACACTATTTTTTACATACTTGGCATAGCCACAAGTACATCATATCATATCACATCTAATATAGAAATTAATATCTTAAAAATCGAAAAGTGATTCTGGATTTGCTGGCCTTAGAGCATGAGGATTGGAAAAGAACTAGGCTTAATATTTGGCAGAAAGGATGAGTCACTTCCTCTGGGGACTAAGGGATATAGCAATAGGAAACTTTTAACTGCTTCTCTCAATTACCTTCACCAATTATGACTATTGTATCATTAGATGGATACAAACCTGGGTACACAGTTATATCCCAAAAGAATTATATATGTCAATTTCAAGTTGGCAGGTGAGTAGCTTAGTAGAAAACTCAGTTCTAGACCCAGGACAGTTTAATATATTTATAAACAAGTAGCTGAATACCTGGCTTTGCCCAGGTATATTGGGGCATGGCAAAGTCATTCCCCCAGCTCCGATGCCTTCTGCTGCCCACCCCCCATGCACCAGGCCCAAAATCATGCTGCTGCCTGCTGCCTTTCCCATTCCTGCCACATCAGACGTTCCTGCCGCATTGGGCAAAATTGCTCAGATTTGGTCGGACCTCAACTCCGGCTGGACAGAGTCCATTGAGGTGACTGAAGCGGGTCTTAGTCCCATTATCTGGGAAGAGCTTGTTCCTGTGGCCCCTGATGATGTGGACAAGTTCGTAGGTGCGATGAGTGCCACCACTTTTTTATTGGACCCGTGCCCCTCCTGGCTGGTTTCGGCTAGTCAGGAGGTGACACACAGCTGGCTCTGGGTGGTTATCAATACTTCTTTGAGAGAGGGGTTCTTCCCACCTGCCTTGAAGGATACTGTGGTGAGACCCCTCCTCAAGAAGCCTTCCCTAGAACCACCTGTTTTGAACAACTTCCGTCCTGTCTCCAACCTTCCCTTTTTGGGGAAGGTTGTTGAGAAGGTGGTGGCCTCTCAGCTCTTGCGTACCTTGAAGGAAGCTGATTATCTAGATCCCTTGCAGTCTGGCTTCAGGCCCGGGTACAGCACTGAGACGGCATTGGTCGTAATGGATGATCTCTGGTGTGCTCGGGATAGGGGAGTTTCCTCTATCCTGGTCCTTCTTGACCTCTCAGCGTCTTTTGATACCATCGACCATGGTATCCTTCTGGGGTGGCTTAGGGAGTTGGGTTTGGGGGGCACCGTATTGCGGCGGTTCTCCTCCTACCTCTCGGGCCGTACCCAGTGTTGGTGGAGGGCCAGAGATTGAACCCGAGAACCCTGCCTTGCGTGGTTCCTCAGGGATCAATTCTCTCCCCTCTCCTATTTAACATATACGTGAAACCGCTGGGTGAGATCATCCGACGAAATGGGGTGGGGTATCATCAGTATGCTGATGATACCCAGTTATATATCTCCGCCCCTGAATTAGTGATGCCGCCAAGGTGATGTCCTGGTGTCTGGAGGATGTAAGGGTCTGGATGGGGACCAATAGGCTTTGGCTCAACCCTGACAAGACCGAATGGCTGTGGGTATTGCCCCCCCCCCCATGGTCCAGTAGATATCTGTCACTTATGCTGGGGGAGACAAATTGCTCCCCTTAGTACAGGTGCGCAACTTGGAGGTACTCTTGGATCTGCAGCTACAATTAGATAACCATCTCTCAGCTGTGACCATGGTGCCTATGCGCAGGTTCACCAGCTCCACCAGTTGTGCCCCTTCCTGGACCAGGAGGGTCTTCTCACAGTTACTCATGCCCTGTCACCTCACAGTTGGACTATTGTAACGCGCTCTACATGGGGCTGCCCCTGAAGAGCACTCGGAGACTTCAACTGGTACAAAATGCGGCCATGCGAGTGATTGAGGGTGTGCCTCAGTATACCCATGTAATACCTAGCCTCCGCGACCTGCATTAGTTGCCAGTGGTCTTCCGGGTACAATTCAAGGTGCTAGTAACAACTTTTAAAGCCCTACATGGCTTAGGAGCAGGTTACCTTCGAGACTGCCTGCTGCCGCCTTGTGCCTCCCAGCGCTCAATTAGGTCCCACAGAGTTGACATGCTACGGGTCCTGTCAGCCAACCAATGCCGACTGGCGGGTCCCCACGCTAAAGGCTTCTCTGTGGCAGCGCTGGCCATTTGGAATCAACTTCCCCCAGAGATTAGGACCATCCCCACCTTGCTGGCCTTCCGGAAAGCCACAAAGACCTGGCTT